>MU669356.1:107999-236027 GCA_026770625.1 Nicotiana glauca
TACCTACTTGTATATGGCTTGAGTTTACTTCGAGCAAGTTTGTTCATACATACCAGTACAATTCAAGTGTACTGACGTCCCTTTTGCCGGGGGCGCTACATTCATGTTGTGATTGTAGGTGGATCCATAGCAGGTAATCCAGTCCACCGACCGTAGCTCTTCATCCCTTCCCGCCAGCTGAGTTGGTGAGCCCCTTTCCTTTCGGGGCCCTGCGTGGCTCATGCAGCCTTTATTCTAGAGTCTTATTTTGGTATTTGTATAAGGTATAGCCGGAGCCTTGTTACCGGCAAGTACGATATCATCCCTTTTCATGTTTAGAGGCTCCGTAGACACGAAATGTGGGTCATGAACTTATGTAATATGTATCTTGCACGTTGGGTTATGTAAAGTGTAAACCACGCAAAGAATCATGTGCCATATGTATGTTTTGTAATAAAAAGGTATTTTGCTTGAAAATGGTTATTTATCTTGGCTAATAAGTAATGAAAATGCGGGGTAACACATGGGGTAGGAGAGGCACTCAGGTCCGCTTGACTGGGGCTACCCGGTCGAGCGCCGGTCGTGTCCCTCGGATTTGGGGCGTGACAGGCGTGATCCTTACTACCCATTAGAGAAGCCAATACCGCATCTGGAGCAGACTTTCTGACAGATCAACATTATTTATGGGTCAGATGAAGAAGAAGCACTTGCAGTAGTGAAGAACTTGTTCCTAGAGGACAGTGATATGGACTCTTGTGTTATTCTCGAGGAGGAGGGGGAAGAAGGCCCTTCCATACAGGCTGTGAGCAAAAGGGCACATCTTAAGAATTGGACCATCAGGACCACCAGAGCCCGGCGAGCCTCGAGGTAGCAAGGCTAAAACAAGCACTATTTACTATTTTATTCACTAAATGATTTTCTTTTCACATTTTTTCAATTTCCACAATAAGATCTTCAATGTTCAAAACAGTTATTCAATTTATCAAAAGCATGTTTGTTTTTTCTTATGAATTAATTTTTATTGCTATCCTCCTTACTTTACCAATACAACATTACTATTACTTATCTTGATGAACCAATGACTGTGACCTGCAATGAGATAACAAAACAAATAAATATTGATTTAGAGGAAGATGACATACATGACGAGATTGTCAAGGAAGTTGAGAACTTTGAAAACAGACCTAAGTCCAACCTGGACGAGACCGAAATTGTCAACCTGGGAGATGTAGAAAACGTCAAAGAAACGCGAATCAGTATTCACCTATCGCCATCAGAAAAGAAAAAATACACAAAATTTCTAAAAGAGTATAAGGGTATATTCGCCTGGTCGTATGATGACATGACTAGTCTGAGTACGTCTATTGTGGCCCACAAACTGCCAATCGATCCAATGTGTCCACCGGTAAAACAAAAGCTCAAAAAGTTCAAGCCTGATATGAGTTTGAAAATCAAGGAAGAAGTCACCAAGCAGATCAAAGCTAAGGCTCTCAGGGTGGTTGAGTACCTGACATGGTTAGCCAACATTGTGTTAGTGCCAAAGAAAGACGAGAAGGTCAGAGTATGTGTCGACTACCAGGATATCAACCGGGCCAGTCCAAAAGATGACTTCCTTTTGACAAATATAGACATCCTGATTGACAATTGCGCCAATCAAGAGCTGCAGTCATTCGTAGATTGCTTCATTGGTTATCATCAGATTTGGATGGATGAGGAAGATCCTGAGAATACGGCTTTCATTATGCCGTGGGGAGTGTATTGTTACAAGATGGTGCCATTTGGACTGAAGAATGCAGGGGCCACCTACATAAGGGCCACGACTACCATATTTCATGATATGATACACAAGGAAATAGAGGTATATGTGGATGATGTTATTATCAAATCCAAGAAGGCCACTAACCACATAAAAGATCTGAGGAAGTTCTTCAATAGATTGCAGAGATACAACCTGAAACTAGACCCCGCAAAGTGTGCATTTGGGGTTCCTGCTGGGAAATTGCTTGGGTTTATTATGAGCTGCCGAGGAATAGAACTGGATCCATCGAAAGTCAAAGCCATTCAAGAACTACCACCACCAAAGAACAAGAAAGATGTGATAAGTTTCTTGGGAAGGTTTAACTACATCAGCCAATTCATAGCACAATCTACAGTTATCTGTGAGCCAATATTTAAGATGTTAAAGAAGGACGCCACTACCAAATGGACCGATGACTACCAAAAGGCCTTCGACAAAATCAAGGAGTACCTGTCAACACCACCAGTCGTAGTCTCGCCTAAGTCGGGTAGACCCTTATTACTCTACCTTGTAGTGTTTGATGGAGCTTTCAGCTGCGTTCTGGGGTAGCATGATGAAATAGGGAGAAAGGAAAAAGCCATTTATTATATCAGTAAGAAGTTCACCCCGTATGAGGCCTGGTATTCTCTATTGGAACGCACCTGTTATGCTTTGACTTGGGTAGCTCAGAAGCTGAGACATTACTTCCATGCATATACTACATATCTCATATCGAGAATGGATCCCTTGAAGTGCATTTTTCAAAAGCCCATGACCACTGGTAAGCTAGAGAAGTGGCAAATTCTGTTGATTGAGTTCGACATTATTTACATAACTCAAAAATCGGTCAAGGGACAGGCACTAGCAGACCACCTTGCTGAAAACCCCGTGGATGGAGGATACGAACCCCTGAAAATGTATTTTCATGATGAAGAGGTATCATTAATAGGAGAAGACATCGTAGAACCCTATGATGGTTGGATAATGTTCTTCAATAGAGTAGCAAACTTCAAAGGAGTTGGCATAGGGGCAATCTTAATATCAGAAATCGGTCAGCATTATCTAGTGTCCGCCAAACTAAGGTTCCCCTGCACCAACAATATGGCCGAGTATGAAGCTTGCATCTTAGGGCTCAAAATGTCCATTGACATGAATGTGCAAGAGCTGCCAGTGATTGGAGATTAAGATTTACTTATACATCCGGTACGAGAAGAATGGGCAACCAAGAACTCCAAGATACTCTTGTATCTATATCACGTATAGGAATTGAGAAAGAGGTTCACGAAGACGGAATTCCAGCATGTTCCCAAAATCTAGAATGATTTCCCTGATGCATTGGCTACCCTATCTTTTATGATACATCATCCCGACAAGAATTTTGTTGATCCCATTCCAGTAAAAATCCATTATCAGCCAGCTTACTGTGCCCATGTTGAAGAAAAAGCAGACAGAAAGCCTTGGTTCCATGATATCAAGGAATAGTTTGCAAAAGGAGAGTACCAGGAACTTGCTAATCCTACTCAGAAAAGCACACTTCGGAGATTGTCCAACAACTTCTTTCACAGTAAAGGAATTCTGTATAGGAGGACTCCCGGTTTAGGATTATTGAGATGTGTCGATGCAAAGGAAGCATCCAGGCTACTAAAAAAAAATTCATGCTGGGACCTGTGGTCCACATATGAACGTTTTTGTCTTAGCAAAGAAGATACTCCGAGCTGGCTACTTTTGGATGACTATGGAAACGGACTGCATTCCGTATGTCCAAAAATGCCACCGTTGTCAGATACATGTAGACATGATAAAGTTACCTTTAAGTGATCTCAACACAACAAGTTCACCATGACTATTCGCCGCTTGGGGAATAGACGTTATTGGACCAATAGAGTTGGCTGCTTCCAACGGACACAGGTTTATCCTAGTAGCCATTGACTATTTCACTAAATGGGTCGAAGCAGCATCTTACAAAGCAGTGACTAAGAAAGTCGCGGCAGACTTTGTCCGCGACCGCATTGTTTGTCGATTCAGAATTCCAGAGTCAATCATTACTAATAATGGCTCCAACCTCAACAACTACTTGATGAAAGCTATGTACGAAACTTTCAAGATCAAACACACAGCTTACAAGCCTCAAATGAATGGAGCTAAAGAAGCCGCTAACAAGAATATCAAGAAGATATTGAGGAAAATGATAGAGAAGCATAAACAGTGGCACGAGAAGTTATCATTTGCTCTACTGGGATATCGCACCACAGTTCGCACATCAACCGGGGAAACCCCCTATACCGAGGTACAAATTACTTCCCTAAGGATCATACAAGAAGCCGAGCTCGATGACGTAGAGTGGGTAAAAAGTTGTTATGAGCAACTATCCCTTATAGACGGAAAGAGAATGAATGTAGTTTGCCATGGTCAACTCTATCAGAACAGAATGACCAGAGCCTTCAACAAAAGAGTCAAGTCAAGACAATTCACACCGGGGCAACTAGTGTTAAAGAAAATTTTCCCGCATCAAGATGAATCCAAAGGGAAGTTCTCTCCCAACTGGCAGGGTCAATACATGGTTCACCGGGTTTTGACAGGAGGAGCCCTCATACTTATAGAAATGGACGGAGAAGTTTGGCCAAAGCCGATCAATTCAGGCGCAGCCAAGAGTTACTATGTGTAATCTCTATGCTTTCCTTATATGATGTAAATTGAACTACGCCTGACCTGATTCTCATTTAAGAGGGGATACGTAGGCAGCCCTATGGGTTCAGTCACAATTTAATAAAATTTTCATTTCCCCCGCAATTGGAAACTTGGGCAGAATTTTGAGAAGGACCCTCAAAATTCTAAAGTAATTTCAGTCGATCGCCGTCTGAGCAACAGTCAGAAATGTCAACCCATCAAACTGGGGTAGAATTTTGAGAAGGACCCTCAAAATTCCGCAGCATGAGAGGTTGCAATGTCCTGAACTACGTCACAGTCGTCGATTCATCTAAAAACTATTTTTAATTTATGCCACATTTTAACAAAATCATGCATGCGTATTATTTAAACTGCTTTGTTTAGCAACACTACCCCAATGATACAGATGGTATCACCAGATCGAAGACGAATGCATCAAGCAAAGCCAGCGGGGATACGAACTAACCTTCCCCCTTTAAAAACTCACAATTTTTCTTTGGATGCAGGCACTAGGATTACAAAATCATTGAACACTGTACGCCCATGGAACAAACATTGTTTGAGAAGGCTACTATTCTCCATCTGCATCCGCATTGCATAAGGCTACTATTCTGCCTTCAAAGGCTAAACGTTGTCTCCATCTGCATCCGCATTGCATAAGGCTACTATTCTACCTTATAAGACTACTATTCTGCCTTCCGAGACTAAACACTGTCCCCATCTGCATCCCCATTGCATAAGGCTGCCATTCTGCCTTCCAATTTGCATAAGGCTACTATTCTGCCTACCGAGGTTAAACTCTACCTCCATCTGCATTCTGATATGCATAAGGCTACCATTCTGCCTTCCAAGACTAAACCCTGTCTCCATCTACATCTGCATGGCTGAAAGATCGCCACATATTACACCTGCATGGCTGAAATATCGCCACACACTACACCTGCATGGCTGAAAGATCGCCTCATACTGCACCTACACGATTGAAAGATCGCCATATACTGCATATGCATGGCTGAAAAATCACCACATACTATATCTGCATGGCTGAAAGATCGCCACATACTGCATTGCACGGCTGAAAGATCGCCACATACTGCACCTGCATGGCTGAAAGATCGCCACATACTATATCCTTCATGAGCTGAAATATCTCCACATACTGCATCCTTCATGGGCTAAATATTGCCAACTCATCCAAAGGCGTCATCATTCGGAGGCACCATCTTCATAGCCCGAGAACACCATATCATGGCCTGAGGATCTCTTTCAATTTTTTGCATATCATTATTCAAAGGTGTCATGGTTCGGAGGCACCATCCTCATAGCCGGAGAACATCATTTCATGGCATGCGAATCCTTTATCATATGCTTCATGGCCCAGGACATCATGGTCTAAGGACATCATCCTCTTCGTCCAAAGACAAAATTCATCGTCCAACGGGAATTTGCATCATGTTTAAATTTATGCACAATTTACGCTTGTATTGCTTCTATTTGCAGGTAAGACGACGAGCAACGGCTATCCCAGTAGGAGAAATCCCACTTCAGTTCCCGCATCCATATCAAACCCAACCATTCCCATAAACCACCCAATCACCCAGCCCTAGATATTGCATCCGTTCTTGAAATGTCTTCATCGGCATTCACCGCCGATGGATCTTGAACAACATACGACCTGATTCTTATATAACCAGGGATATGTAGGCAGCTCAAAAGCTAGGGTGCGACCTAAATCCTCCCAAATCATTTCGCTCGGTCAAAATTGGCCATCGTTTCTTTACCCGAAAACTCTTTCATCCCTCCTTGGTAAAGAGGGGTAGCTGTTGATACCCAATTTTTCCCTATATATTTTAAATATGCAAAATACCTTCAAAATAACATATATATGCATATATAAGCATGTCCAAGGTTTTTATTATTTTTTTATTTTAAGGATTTTAAATTGATTTATTTTTCTCCCTTTTTATCCATAAAATCCCCAATAATTATTTCCAAAATTATTATTTTGATAATTCATCTATTGAATTTCTATATTTATGCCAAAATATGGCTAAGCTAATTTTTACATATTTGTATAATTACATTTAGTACTTTCAAAGCTAAATTGCACATAATTGCAATATTAGCCCTTTTCAGATTTAATTATGTTTAATATGCATAAAATTGGATCCTGTATTTTTAAATTACTAATTATGTATTATAAATCATTTTAGCATTTTAAATTATTTTTTCAGAAATTATCTACTATTTTGTATAAATTAAATGGAAAAAATGGCTATTTAACTTATAGCCAAAATTGGCTTTCAATTCTAGCCTAAATCAAATGGACCCCCAACCTAATTTAAAAAACCCATCGGACCCGAGCCCAAATCCAAGCCATAATTAAGTACTACTAGCTGAAAGTATAAACGCTAGAGAGAGAGAGAGGCTTTGGCAATTTTTGGCGATCTAGAGAGAGAAAGTTACGTCCAGCGCTGCCATGGCCAATTTGGCCGGCGGCCAGCTTTCTTCTCTAGCTGGTCAGCACCCCCACCCTCGCCCAACCCCCTACGACCTCTAACAATAATCCCCAACCCTTAGATTACTCAAAGATATTAAAACCTAATACGATTAATGCTGCCATGCACGAACGTCAAGCTACTGTTGATCCTATACTCTGAGACGATCATCAATTGTGAATGGCCAACCAGTTGTGAAGTTTATGAAGGAAGAAATGGAGAGAATGAATGTCATTGAAGGTCTTCAGTATGCAGTGGTTTCAAGGTTTGCGTATGGGTGGCCAAAACTTAATGTGATTCGTCGTATTATGCCTTTGCAATGTGGGATTAAGGGAGAATCTAGCATTGAATTTGAGGGACAGACATGTTCTCATACGAATGAATCTATGGCAAGACTTTGTAAATTTCACTTCGAAGGGAGCTCAGTATGTTAAGGACAAGTATGGCCAAGAATATCATTTGTGCCCCCTCATATATAATGTCAAGTTCAAAGCAGGAAAGAAGACTCTAATGGCTATGGCTTGGATTTCATTCCCAAGTTTGTTATCTACGTACTTTGTGAAGGAATGTCTTTTTTCACTTGCCTCAGCTGTTGGAAAGCCAATTCACCTTGATATGGTCACAGTTAACAAAACTCGGCCTAGTTGTGCTAGGGTCAAAGTTCTTGTTGATTTGTTAGCGGATCATCCCAAAAAGGTAAAGATGGACATTTTAAATGAATCTACTGGTGAGACAAGGGTTGAATGGGTTAATATCAAATATGATATGTTACCTACGTACTATAAGGAGTGCAAGCTGCAAGGCCATGATTTGTTTGAATGCTGGAGATTGCACCAAGAATTATATGTGCATAATTATGAAAAGCAGGCAGCAGGTGATAAGGTTAGTGGTCAGGAGAAGAGTAAACAATTGTTAATGATCCAGTGGAAAGGTTGTTGGAAATACTGGAGAACAATTGAAAGAAGTAAGGGACAATCTTGTGAAAAATGTGCCAAAATAAAGTGGTACGGATTGTTCCAGTTGATCAAGACAAGGTGCATCAGACTCAGAAGAATGATGGAGTTCATCAGTCTAATGTAGTAACAGGTAAGGAAATAGTACCAGCTACAAGACAAAATCAACAAAGTAATGTCAATAAAGGAAGGGAAATTGTCCTTGTCAATAATCACGATCAGCAAAACATGATTCAATGTGAAAGGGAAATTGTTCCTGTTGATGCAGGGAAGAATCAGCAAATTCAAACTGCTAATAAGTTTTCTGCTTTAGAGGATCAAGATAGGGAGGATAACAATCAAGTGATGGTGATGGAGAATAGGACTGATCTAAAAAGTCCTACTGTAACTGGGAACTTATATCCTAAGGCAGCTGAATTCAAATGCTAAATTAGCTAGAATTCGTAGCATATCTAAGAAAGGAAAAAGTCCCAAACTTCCTAGTAATGAGAGTGTAATACCTGAGGGCGTGCAAAAATAATCAACTGTGGCATGGGTGAATAGAACTTTTGCAGATAAAGTTGCAACTAATCAGTCATGCCAGGAAATCCCATCCCAAGCAATAGAATTTGATGCAGCTATAAAAGAGGTTAATGCTAATAAAAGACTGCAACTTAGTGGAGTAAAGTTATGCGAGGCACAAATTGAAGAAGATTCAGAAGAGGGTGAACTACCTGAAGGTGCTAGTGGTGAAGAAGAATCATCAAATGATGAAAGGGAGGAAGAAGATCAAAGTGTTAATGGCAAGGCTAATAAGAAGTGTTCAAAATCAGCTGTCATATGGGAAAAATCTAGTGAGTTTATTGCTGATCAAAGTGAAGCTGCAGCTATAATTAATAAGTATATGGATACAACAACTCAAGATCAACTTATGCAAAAAAGTCCTAATCCTAGTAGAGTAGTGCAACCAGCTAAGCATAATATAGAGTCTGCACTGCCTGTTGCATAAGCTGTAATCACTAAGGGATCTATGGCTAGAGGAGTAGCAGAAGGAATTGGAGATGAACATGGAAAGAAAAATGAAAGGGTTACTGATAACCCTGCTATAACTGCAGGGTTGATTGAATCAACAGAAGATCAGGGGCAGAATCACAAAAGTCTGATTCCTAGTACTGCATGAATTTCAGGTTGCATATCCAGTTGAGAACAGGGATAATGCAGATAACATGGAGGGCAAAGGAAGGGATTTGGATGATGAATCAACATGTCGGAATTTTAGAAAGATTGCAAAACAATGTGATTTATCACCTAGATATTTGGACAAATGAAAATCTGCTGGAAGAGGTAAGAAAAAACTACCAAGGGACAGAAATCAAAGTGTAGTAACAGGGGTTCAAACAAGAAGGACCCACTCTAAAAACCATAATCAATGATGAATGCCATGATTTGGAATGTGAGATCAGTAAAGTCAATTCAAGCATTTGAGAGACTTATTACAATGCAAAGACAGTATCATTTTAAGTTCATAGGGCTCATGGAACCAAAGCAGAAAAAGAAGAAATTAGAAAGATATAGGAGGAGGATAGGAATGTTGCAGGCTTTTGCAAATGTTTCTAACAGATTTGGGTATTTGTGTATGAGGATCATGGAGTTGAAATTGTATATAATCTTGAACAGCAACTGACCCTGAAGCTTACAAATCTGGATACTCAAATATCTTTTGATGGTCACTTTTGTATATGCAAAATGTTACCCTATTGAATGTATAGAATTATGGGACAGCTTGTACTATTTGGCCAGTGATATGTCTTTACCTTAGCTTGTGGTGGGGACTTTAATGTTATATGGAATGAAGAAGAGAAGTTTGGAGGTCTACCTGTGTCCTTGAATGAAATAAATGATTTTAGGCACTGCATTAACACATGTAACCTCAGTGATCTAGGCTTTAAAGGGAGTATTTATACATGGTGGAATGGGAGAGGTGAAGCTGACTGTATATTTAAAAGGTTGGATAGATGCTTGGGAAATACAAAATCGTATCAGATATGGCCTAATCTAGAGGTTACTCATCTATCTAAAATTGGTTCTGATCACAGTCCAATGCTGTTGCAGAGTAATCTAGATGCTATAACAATAAAGAAGGCTTTTAAGTTCTTAAATTTTTGGTACCAATATCCAACTTTTAAGGCAGTGGTATTAGAAAACTGGAAGGCAGATTTTGTAGGTGATCCTTTTTATATTTTCAATCATAAACTAAAGAAATTAAAGAAAGCTCTTTCAGTATGGAGTAGGGCAACCTATGGGGACATTTTTCAGAAAATTGCTAGTCTTGAGGAGGTGGTATTGGTGCATGAAGCTCAATTTGAAAGGGCTCCTACTTTTCAGAATAGAGAAATATTGCAAAAGGTCCAAGCTGAGCTAATTAGATTTTTAGATTTGGAAGAATAATTCTGGAAACAGAAGGCTGGAATGGCATGGTTTAAGGATGGAAATAGGAATATAAAGTTCTTTTATGCTCAAGTAAATGGTAGAAGAAGAAGGCTTCAGGTGAAAAGGGTGCAGAATTCTAGTGGAATTTTTCTTGATGACAGTAATGAGATGGCTGAGAAGGCAGTGAGATTCTATGTATCTCAGTTCCATGAAGAATTTGTTCCAACATCATTTGGTATAATAGATCATGTACCAGCAATGGTTGATAATCTACAGAACTTGGAACTCATTAAACAACCTACTAGACAGGAAGTAAAGCAGGCAGTTTTTGGGCTAAATGGGGAAAGTGCAAGGGGTCCTGATGGCTTTACTGGCCTTTTCTTTCACACCTACTGGGAGATTATAGCTGATGATATTGTAGAAATGGTTAAGGCATTCTTCAATGGACATGAACTTCCCAGGTATGTGACTCACACTAATCTGGTATTATTACCAAAGAGGAAAGAAGTGACTACCTTTTCAGATATGAGACCTATTAGCTTAAGCAATTTTGTTAATAAGATCTTCTTTAGAGTGGTGCATGAAAGGCTAACAGTATTACTCCCAAACCTTATATCAGAAGAGCATGCTGGTTTTGTAAAAGGGAGGAGTATTATGGAGAATGTACTCTTAACTCAGGAGATCATTACAAATATTAGGTTGAGAACTAATGTTGGACCAAATGTTGTTATAAAATTGGACATGGCTAAGGCTTATGATCGACTGTCATGGTTGTTCTTAACCAATGTTCTGAGGAAGATGGGTTTTGGGGAAAGATTCATTGAATTGGTATTTGGTATAGTCTCCAGTAACTGGTATTTCGTGCTACTCAATGGACAACCCCATGGCTTTTTCAAATCGACAAGAGGGGTAAAACAAGGGGATCCAGTATCTCGTACATTATTTATATTGGCAGCAGAGGCTTTATCAAGGGGGCTGATTTCATTGCACTCTAATCTGCATTTCTGTGGTTTTGGATTGCCCAAGTGGAGTCCAAAGATTGATCAACTTGCTTATGCAGATGGTACCATTATATTCTCTTCATCTGATGAAATGTCATTGAGATTTATTATGGAGGTATTAGCAGGATATGAGAGTGCTTCTGGGCAGCTTATAAACAAAAGCAAATCTGCTATATATCTACATCATTCAGCTGGAGAACAAGTAGTGGATAAGGTGCAAGGGGTAACAGGTATTGCTAAAAATGAGTTTCAATTTACTTATCTTGGCTGCCCCATCTTTTATGCTAGGAGAAGGATGGACTATTACCAAGGACTCATTACTAAGGTGATGGATAAGTTATAAGACTGGAAAGGAAGTTGTTATCTATAAGGGGAGGGCTGTGCTAATTTCTCATGTCCTTCAAAGCATGCCCATACATTTATTGTCCTTAGTAAATCCCTCAGCTTATGTGATTAACAAACTACACAAAATTTTTGCACAATTCTTTTGGAGTAATACAGTAGGGGTAGCAAATAGACATTGGGCTTCATGGAGTAAACTATGCTTGCCTTGTGAATAGGGGGTTGGTTTCAGATCTTTACATGATATGTCCACAATATTGTTTTGTAAACTCTGGTAGAACTTTAGAACTAAACCTAGCCTCTAGAGTTCATTTATGTGTTAGAAGTACTGCAAGAAATTAAATCCTATGATTGTCCCGTGGAGATATGGTTCTCATGTTTGGAGAAAGATGCTAGAGTGTAGAGATCTTATTGAACATCAAATTTTGTGGCAGCCTAAGATAGGGTCTTTTCTATTCTGGTTTGAAAACTGAACAGGTTTGGGATTACTCTACTTTGTTACTCCTCCTAATTTTGTGTGTGATGAAACCATATAAAACATCTATGATGTGGTGGACAATGGTCATCAGGATGAAGAAAAGATTAGAGAGATTTTGCCAGAGGAATTAGCAGAGCACATACTGCTGCATATGAAACCTCCAGTCATGCAAGAAGTACTTGATAAGCCTTGGTGGATGCTGGAACCTAGGGGTGAATTTAGTGTGAAATCAGCTTGGAAATATTTGAGAAGGAGGAATGAACCTTGCAATGCATATAGGAAGATATGGGTGAAAGGTCTGCCTTTTTAAATATCATTTTTCATGTGGAAAGTGTGGAGGAATAAGCCGTCGTTGGATGACTTTTTCAAAAGGTTGGGATACCTTATAGCCTCTACATGCTAGTGATGTGCTGAACCTCAAGAGGAAACATTGCAACACCTGTTCTTCACATCTTATGTTGCTGTTAAAGTGTGGAAGTACTTCCTAGGACATGCAGGTATTGCAGTAGAAAGGCTTACATTGCACCAGGCTGTGACAAAATATTGGACTGCAGAAGAGATGTCAAGAGTTCAGCCTATACTACAAGCTCTACCAGCTGTTATAGTGTGGGAACTATGGAAGAGGAGGAATAGCTACAAACATGGGGATGTTGTGACTGTTAATTGAGTAATCTACCAGATTTCCACTACTATGCAGTCCTTAGTGAGATTCGAAAAGCCATCACTTCAAAATGTTCCACATAAATGGCAAGAATTACTGCATATGCTGGAGTCGTATTTGCCTTAATTTACATACACTAAGGCATTGTGGGGCTGTCCAAGTGCAGGGTGGATCAAGGTAAATACAGACGGGGCTTCAAGGGGAAATCCTGGGAGGAGTTCAATAGGTTATGTACTAAGAAATGAGGAGGTAGACATAGTATATGGTTGTGGAAAAAGGGTACAGGAAGGAACAAATACTGAGGCTGAAGCTAAAGCCATTTTGGAATCTATGGAGTTCTGTATTAAGAGTGATTATGTACTCGTTGATTTGCACACGAATTCAATGATGCTAAACAATGTGTTAAATGAAGAATGCAGTGTTCCAGGGAATATAGCAGATCAAGTGGATGAAATCAAGGAATTGATGGGAAGAGGCAATGTAACTGTGGCACACACTCTAAGAGAAGGCAACATATTAGGTGACCATCTAGCTAATTATGCATTGGACTTTGGAGATATTGAGGCACACAATTTCTGGGAGTTGGATATTCCTTATGAAGGAAGATAGTGAATGATGATACGTCAAGATGTCCATATATCAGAGTAAAAGTTGCAGGAAGTTAGAGGGGGAGGAGGTAACAAGGTGGAGAGGAGGAAGGCAGGATGATGGAGATGTTTTCCTAGACTGTCATACTCAAATCATTGAGGAGAATATGATGGGCTTTCTGGGGTGGCTGACTGAGGGATCGGGAGGCAATATCAGTTACTGTGATCGAATCCTGCTGGAGGAGATCATAGTAACCAATTTTTTAACTAACAAAGTTTTCTTTTTTGCAGGAAAAAGGTTATATATCCATGCTTCATTTACTGATAAATCCTCTATGGGTGGTATTAGCACTATGTGTTCGTTCCCAGGATGGGATATAATGGATGAAAAAAAAACATGGAAGCGTGGAGGAGCATCAGTAGGCAACACAGCATTTCCTACAGGAACAAGGCATATAAGAGGCTGCCTAGAAATTACAATAATGCATCAGTGTCAATAAGGAAAAAGTGCAGCCTAGAGTCCACCAAATCAAAGAGTATATCCACAACATACCCAACAAAGGGGTCTAAATATACAGGGAGTCAGGCAATGAGAAGGAAGGCACACCATAATGCTGCAGAATACCAGATCCAAATCTGTTGGGAGGAGGAAATGATGGTCTTGTTTAATACTAACATACTGCTCTTTTTTGCAGGGGAAATTACTATACTTATGCCCTCCTATAAGCTGCAACTTTTAAGGGTGGTATTAGCTCTTGTGGCTCAGTCCGTTGAAGGAGCAACAATGGGAGGCACAACCATAGGAAAATTAATCAAAATTGAAAGGGACCTGGACATTTGCAGTATATGGCTAGGGCAATCAGGAAAAGGAAAAACTGGTGGACAATATGCTCAAGTGGAGGTTAACACCTCATATACACATATCCCTCAATCAAATGCAGGCACGGAGGCACAGCAACAATCACAAACAGCTGAATACAAAAGGTGCAGGTACAGTGTTGATAGCAGGAAGAGGGGATATAATAAATCGCTTGTGATTTTCATATGGCCCAACCTTCAAGTGGTGGTATTAGTATTTTATACTCATTTCACTGGAGGGCATACTCATTCCACTGGAGGGAAAGCTAGGAAAGGCATAGGCATGTGTAATGAGGACAACAGAGCTAGGAGAAAAATACAGAAGCACAAATACTACATGGAAAAGCTGGTTAAAAGGATAGGAATGGGCAAAAATTCTGCCCAGGTTCGAGCATTTTATCATGCAACAGGCTGGTTTTGGATACGATTTCTGTGTAAAGTAGCCATGTTGTGGAACAAATGCCAAATACAGCTCCACACTACTATAAACCAGGGATCAAATCAAGCAAAAGGTTCAAACAATTTCATAGAGGTCAGTCGCGAAATGGGGCTCAAATATATCATGATGGAGCAGTTCCGAAAATGGCAATTCACGGGGCATTACTGGTTATACTTAACAGATAATTTTGAGACAATCTGGGGTTACATGCAGGCACAACAACATAGCAGGATAGATAAGGAAGAAAATCACAAAAGGAAATTAATTAAAATCATGAAGAGGACAAGCAAACGAGAGAACAAAAATAAGGCAAGCGAGCAGCTATTGGCAGGGATGAAGCATTGGATCATATGTTGGCATTTCATGAAACAACATGGAGTTTTTGTGAATAGATTGGTTCATATTCAGAGACTACAACATAATCAGAAGGACATTTGCACCTACATCATGGAGAGTATCACCAATGCAAGAAGACAAGGGATTCCATAGTCATCATTTGACTAGCATAGTTAAAATTCATATTGTGATATCATTGTTGAGTTCAGCACTCAATATTGATAATAGGCCTTATGTAGATTTCAAAGTTTATGCCTTTCATTTCATTCGACCTCCGGACAAAATATTATGATTTTTGCTTTATATATAAATAAAAATTAGCCCTAGGAATCCAGCCTAGTGGATTTACTAAAAAAAACCCAATCCATACTCGACCCACCTACCCCATTTAATCTTGACCGTTGATCATTCACATCAGCGGTCTCCATTCCCCATTCCTAAATTAAACCCTAAAGACTAACCATCATCTCTCATTTCCCCCTCACATTCTCTATCATCCAGTCTCTCATCTCTCTCACTATCTCTGATTCTCTCTAGAACCTTCTCCTCTCCCCTCCTCTCCGATAAACCTCATCCACCTTCTCCGGTTATCTCCTTGCCTGAATCCATGGTGGCCTCGCCGCCTACCAGCCTTATGGCTCCCTTTTGAATGTGTGTCATCATTTTGAGGCCTTCAAGTGAACTAGAGGCGGTTCACTTGCCTCACATGGTTTCTCATGACATTTTCCGGCCATCTACGGTTGTTCAAGTAAGATCTATGACTTTTCCGGCTAAAATGGTAACTTTTCAACGTTTTCTCACCTTTTTGGGTTCTCCGAAAACCAAACTTTAAAGATTTTCTGATTTCTTTTAGATCTGTTTTAGATTTGTGTATACTATGAGCTTTTAAGTGTTTTCTTCAAAGGTTTTCCAATTTTCCAAAAATTACTCTTCGTCTTCAAGACTAGGGTTTCTTAACCTCTTTTAAATGATTTCTCCTATGATTCTTAGTATTGTCGTATGATTTTTACTATGTTAAATAATTTATTTATGTTTTTCTTCTACTTGATTCATCACGTTGAAAACACTAATTATTTTGGTTTTTATCCGGGGTTCTGGAACTGCCTTTGCTTATGTGATTTATATGCATACCAGTTTTGATTGATTTCTTTATGGTTAGACCATTTTCTTTGTTTATCTTGATCGATTCTAAGTTCTTAACGCTTTGAACTCAACTCTGTTAAAACCCTAATTTCCTAAATATCTTCTTCACTCGTTACTGTGAGTCTTAAAGGTTTTCTTTACTTGCTTTTGTATGTTGTCTTGACCTTTTTTACCTATTTTTTGTGTGTTAGATTGGTTTCTTCTTGCTGGTTCTATGTGCTAGCTGTAACTACTTGACTTTGTTAAAGTTTCTGTTGACCACCATGTTTCGAATGGGTTCATTTTTGCTAATGAGTCCTTACCCTACTGGTTTCACTCCTGTATGATTGTGTTCATCTAGTTTATTCCTCTCTTGTTTCCTTTTATCGATATGGCTGACCTTGCATGTTTGGTACGCCTGTTCGTTCTTCTCTATTTATATATCAAAGTGCCGAATCATGACTCCCTCTTGGTTGATCCTGATTTCCTTAAATTACGGTTTGATTGCAAGTTTTTCTTATAAACCCATAATTTTACTCGTTTGTTTAAGTTGATTGATTTCATTCCCTTATTTGCTGTGGTGCTTCATTCTTGCTGAATCCTTTCCTCAAATTGGTGTATTCTATACTTGGACTCAATCATGTGCTCTATATTTTTACTACCCGTTATATGGTAAAAACCAATCTTTCTCAACTGATTTTCTTTCCTTAGTTATCTCTGTTAGTATACGTTTAAGCTGCAATTCCTTGATTAAAGGAAGTACTTGTATTAATTGGATTCTAATTGTGAGTACTTCCATAATTGTGCTAAACCATTACTTGTTACCTTATTTTCTACCTATTTTCAAAGCTATAAATACCCCAAGTCTTTCATTAGCAAGACACGGACTTGGCTTTCAAAAAACCCTTCTCTTACTTAAAGAAAATTCTGTGTTCTTCTATTACTATTGGTCGGCTGCAAGCCAAGGCTAATCATATCCAAACCTTGGTTCTTTCACTTTGTTTACCTCTATCTTCACTGGTATGTCCTAGTTTAATTTAAAGCCTCAACAATAACATGTTTCTATTCCTGCTTCGGTTTCTTTTATTTTTGGCCTGCTTTTACTTGTGATCCTGTTGTATCTAAGCATGTTGATGTGATTCCCCTCCCTTTAATTCATGTGATTCAAGCATGCCTAGACGATTGTATTCTTTTACCTACTGTGCACTTACCATTTTGTGTGAATCCCAAATCCCCTATCCATCATCTATGTGTTTCATGACTGGTTTGTGATTATTCTAGCGACTAACTATCTCTGAGCATGTCCCCACCAGTCCTAATATTCTACTAAGGTCAGGTGTCTATAGTCAATATATATGTATCCCCAATCCCTTTTTCCCCCATGTGTGATTACTGAATTCATTCACTTGCCATGTGTGGTCTTACCCTAAAATGTTTTTACTTTGTCTTACTAATGCAACTGCTTTCAACCATTTCTTTTACTAAATGCTTTCAAAAGGGACCAGTTAGTCCAATTTTTAAAACAAACTCTTTTCAAACATGTGTCATGGACTTTCACTATACTCTTAGAACACTAGGTTTTGCCGTTTTTGTGTGAGCCTTGCCTTGGGACCCTTGAGCTCCCTCTCAACTTGGACACATGAAAGCTGGCCTTTCCACACTGCACTTACTCTATCTTGGCTATGAAATCTAGGTGTGAGCACTGCCCGGGATCCCCTGAGGTCATTAGAAAACACACCTAGATATGAGGAGAAGCTATGGAACAAATCTTGGCACTTGAAGTGATTTATTACATAACTCAGGGAGGAAGTCCTAATCAGGCTTCCTATAGTGTAACTTCTTATTTTTCATTGCTACTTATGTAATTCATTTCAGTGTTGGTTTGTAATAACTTGTTGTAAACAAGTACTGTGGTCGGCTAGTGAAAGGGGATGGAGTAAATATGCATGCTATAGTTATTAAGGGTAGAAAACATGTTATTAGGTTTATGTTCCTAATTTCACAATAGAAACCATGATTAGGGTTCATACATGCATTAGAAACCATGTTCTTAAGATCCCATGTTTATTGTTTCGGCATGTGCGCCCTCACAACATCATGTGTTGAAATCTGCCAATGATTAGCGCTTTACTATTATGTTATGCGCTGCCATGTACATCTACAAATCCTGCTTTAGGATAAAGGGTTATTAAAACAAAGATTGCTACTCTTGCACACTTGACAACATGCTCTATAATGTTATAACCTTTTTTGCATTAGAAATCCTACTTTAGGAAATTCTGCAATCCTTTTCTGCATTTATAAATCCTGCTTTAGGAAATTCTGCAATCCTTTTCTGCATTTAGAAATCCTGCTTTAGGAAATGCTGCATACAAACCATGATGAGCTTTATACATGCATCTTAGATGCCATGTTTTTGGATCTCATTCGTGCTTGCATTCACACTTAGCCTAAACTGCTGGTTATAAAGGAGGTAAAAACAGCTTCACACTTGATTATCCTGTTTAAAATAATTGGTAATAATCTCTGCATTCACATCAACTAGAACAACATGCTCTTAGGGTAAAATAATTTCCAAACTGTCTTCTAATAGTTTTGAATAATTTTTGCATACTATTTTACGCCTAAGAAAGCCTTAGGTAATCAATTTTAAATAAAACCAGAACCATCTCTACGATCAATGTTTAATTATCAACTGTTAAAATCAATAGGCAAGCCTGTTTCAGATTTCTTTTCTGAGTCGTGTAATAGATCTGGTTCTGTTGTTATCACTTAGGTATCATGCATAGGATTTAAATTCAGACTTTAATTGTGTATGAGTCATGCTGTCTATGTGCATTACCTGTGGAGGTGTATTTGAGCCTTTTGTTTATCTTCCATGCTCTCCTTTAATTGAAGCCCTACTTGTTTTGTATGTCGCCTTAGTATTTAGCTTTCAAACCTGAGGGTCTGCATAGAACCTCCTTCTTATAGGATAGAAGTCCTAAATTCCTCCGAGACTGATAGGAAGAGACGGGTAACAGCATGCAATAAGGGTCGAGACCAACCCTCGCTTTACTTACCTTCACAGGACGGGAAAGGGTAGATATGGATATGATGACCGGTACGCTAACGCCACGTGTAGCCCTTTTTTTTATGAGTGATTACCGGGCATTGTACTAATGTTATCCATATTACAAAAAAAACTAGGACACCCCTCTTTACATTCACGAACATGCTTAGATTGTAATTCTTTTCAAAATCTTGCTATCTTTCAAAAATTTGTGTATTCAAACTTAAATCCCCTACTATTTGAGCCATACTTGCTTATTTGCTAATTGTACAAATTCACAAAAACGGTTTGGCCGGGAACCACACTAGTAGATCCTGAGGGGTGCCTAACACCTTCCCCTTAGTATAATTTCAAGCTCTTACCCTATCTGTTGTTACTAGACGTAGTTATAGATGAACCTTATAGGTGACCTAACGCACCTTAAATCTTCAGGTGGCGACTCTTCAAAAAAATGCAAACCCCTTCCCAAAAGGAAACAGTTGTCCCATACCAAAATGTCATGAACCCGATTCCCTTCACGAGGAAAGGAAAAAATGGGGCGTTGACACCTGTCCAATATTGCCACTGGCTCTTCAACATAAGATATATCCTTGTCCAACTGGACTGAACAGAAATCCAACACATGCGACGGATCGCTGTAATATCTCAAGAGCATCGAAACATGAAATACTGGATGAACTCCTGCCAAGCTGGGAGGTGAGGCAAGATCATAAGCAACCTCCCAACACACCGCAATATCTCAAAAGGACCAATAAACCTCGTACTCAACTTCCCTTTCTTCTCGAATCTCATAATGCCCTTCATAGGCGATACCCGAAAAAGAATCTGCTCTTCAACCATATAGGAAACATCACAAACCTTTCGGTCACGTAACTCTTTTGTTTGTACTGGGCCGTACGGAGTCTATCCTGAATCACCTTAACCTTCTCTAAAGCATCCTAAACCAAGTCTGTGCCCAATAATCTAGACTCACTCGGCTCAAACCAACCCACTGGGGATCTATACTGCCTACCATACAAAGCCTCATACAGTGCCATCTGAATGTTGGACTGATAATTGTTGTTGTATGCAAACTCCGCCAATGGCAAGAACAAATCCCAATGCCCTCCAAACTCAATCACACACGCACGGAGCATATCCTCAAGAATCTAAATAGTGCGTTTGGACTGTCTGTCCGTCTGAGGGTGAAATGTTGTACTCAACTCTACCTGAGTACCCAACTCATGCTGAACGGCCCTCCAAAACCGTGATGTGAACTGAGTACCTCTATCTAGAATGATGGAATATGGAATACCATGCAGACGAACAATGTCCCAAATATAAATCTCCGCTAGACTCTCCGAGGAATAGGTAGTACACACGGGAATGAAATGCGCGAACTTTGTCAGCCAATCCACAATTAACCAAATGGCATCAAACTTCCTCAAGGTCTGTGGGAGCCCAACTACAAAGTCCATGGTGATCCGCTCCCACTTCCACTATGGAATCTCTATCTACTAAAGCAACCCACCCGGTCTCTAGTGCTCATACTTCACCTGCTGACAATTGAGGCACCGAGCTACAAACCCAACTATATCTTTCATCATCCGCCTCCATCAATAGTGCTGCCTCAAATCCTAGTACATCTTCGCGGCACCCGGATGAATGGAATACCGCGAACTATGGGCCTCCTCTAGAATCAACTCTCGAAGCCCATCGACATTGGGTACACAAACCCGACCCTGCATCCTTAGTAACCCGTCATCACCAATAGTCACATCTCGGGCAGCGCCATGCAAACCCTTGTTCTTGAGGACAAGCAAATAAGGTTCATCAAACTGTCGCTCCCAGATACGATCAAATAATGAAGAATGAGAAACCACGCAAGCTAAAACCCGACTGGTCTCCGAAAGATCTAATCTTATAAACTAGCTGGCTAAGGCCAGAACATCCATTGCCATAAGCGTCTCTAATGCTGGTAAATAAGCTAAACTCCCCAAAATCTCTGCCCGGCAGCTAAAAGCATCAGCCACCATATTCGCCTTGCCTGGGTGATACAAATAGTGATATCATAGTCCTTCAAAACCTCTATCCATCTCCTCTGATGCAAATTAAGATTCTTCTGCTTGTACAAATGCGGTAAACTATGGTGATTAGTATAAATCTCACAAGGCACACCGTACAAATAATGATACCAGTTCATCAAGGTGTGAACAATGGCAGCTAACTCAAGATCGTGGACATGATAATTCTTCTCATGTACCTACTGCCTGGACGCGTAGGCAATCACCCTACTATCCTGCATCAATAACGCTCCAAGGCCAATCCTCAAGGCATCATAATAGACAGTACAAGACCCCGAACCTGTAGGAAATATCAAAACTGGGGCTGTAGCCAAAGCTGTCTTGAGCTTCTGAAAGCTCGCCTAACACTCTTTTTTCCACAGGAATGGAGCACCCTTCTAGGTCAGTCTGGTCATAGGTGCTGCAATAGATGAAAACCCCTTAACAAATCGATGGTAATAACCCGCCAAGCCAAGAAAATTGCAAATATCTATCGTTGAGGATGGTCTGGGCCAACTCTGCACTGCTTCCACCTTCTTCGGATCTACCTTTATCCCCTCATTAAAAACCACATGACCCAAGAATGCCATTGAGTCTAGCCAAAACTCATATTTTGAGAACTTTGCATATAACTTCTTCTCTCACAGAGTCTGAAGCACAGTCCTCAGGTGCTGCTCATGATCTTCCCGACTCCGAGAATACACTAGAATATCATCAATAAAGAAAATGACAAATGAGTCAAGATACGGTCGGAACATAGTGTCATCACATGCATAAAGGCTGCTGGGGCATTGATCAGCCCAAATGACATAACAAGGAACTCGTAATGACCATACCGAGTCCTTAAAGTAGTCTTCAGGATATCTGGCTCCCGAATCTTCAACTGATGGTACCCTAAATGCAAGTCAATCTTAGAAAACACTCGTGCACCCTGTAGCTGGTCAAACAAATCATCAATACGAGGTAAAGGAAAATGGTTTTTCACTGTAACTTTGTTCAACTAGCGATAATCAATGCACATATGCATAGAACCATCCTTTTTCTCCACAAATAAGATAGGAGCACCCCAAGGTGATACACTGGGCCTAATAAAACCCTTATCAAGCAATTCCTTTAACTGATCTTTTAACTTCTTCAACTCAGAAGGAGCCATACGATACGAAGGAATAGAAATGGGTCGAGTGCCCGGCAACAGATCAATTACAAAATCAATATCTCTATCGGCCCGCATGCTCGAAAGATCTGCTGGAAACATATTATAAAAATCCCGTACTACTGAGACTGAATCAACTGAAAAAAAAAACCCTAAACCCACGCTCTCTCCTCTCTCTTCTCTCTATGAATGGCGACTTTAAGGGTTGCCATGGCTTCCAGCGCCTCTCCCCAGCCTTTGGCTGTGGGAGAGATCAATTCAATCCCTAAAAATCCAATCCTTAATCCTACTCTTCAAATCCGATCCGTTGCTACTTTAATACAACAATCAACGACCCAAAATATGACCATAGCAAAGCTTAAACCAGTAGAGTTTGTGCATGGTGAACCTACAATCACGTTTAATATGGAGGAACGACAGGAATATGCAAAAGAAGAAGGCTTACATCAAGCCATTCTGATCAAAGTATCAGCACATGCGCCTGTCTTGAAAGAGTTTTGCAACTTACTTCCAAAACATCTTCGAGTTAAGGGCAATTGTTCTACTGGATTACTAGCGCCAAGACAACTTTTACTCAGATTTGAGCAACATGTGGACTTTATGTTATCATTGTCCAGAGCAGTTGAATATTTTACGTACAAGGGTGAAGAACATCAGTATAGGGCCTTCACATGGTCTATTGGATTCAATCCAAAGGAAGAAATGACCAAGGCGGTCGTCTAGATTCCGTTACCAAACATTGCGCCAGATTTATTTGCTAGGAGGGCTTTGTTGTCTATAGCTTCAATAGTAGGCACTCCAATTGCAATTGATAAGGCTACTCAAGCTCGCTCAAGACCTAGCACTGCTAGGGTTAGAGTAATCCTGGACCTATCAAATAATCTGCTCAAAAGAGTTCGTTTGTAGCATGTTGATAATAAAATTGGTAAGATATTGGAGGTTTTCTAGGAAGTTGTTTATGATAATTTACCTGCATATTGTAATTTTTTCAAGCACCAAGGACATGATGAAGAGGTATGTCGCATACTCGCGAAAAAATATCAAAAAGAAAAACAGCAGGAGGATCATGAACTGGAGGTTGATGGAGAAAAATATCAAGGAGATTTAAGCTAGATTTTGAACGAGAAGAGAGGATTGGGCAATGGTGATCAGAGAATTCCTCAGAATAATAATCCTATGGTTATAGTGGATGATCGCAAAGCTGGGAAGACGACTAGGGACCAATAGAAAAACTTGGAGGCAGGGTAAAATTGTGAACTGTTAAAAAAATCTGTTGATTTTGATGCTGCAAAATGTGCAGCTGATGTCCCTACTGCTACAGCTTTGGCAAGGCTTCATAAGGCTGTGAATGTTGATACCCAATTTTTCCCTGTATATTTTTTAAATGTAAAATACTTTCAAAATAGCATATGTATGCATATATAAGTGTGTCCGAATGTTTTAGTATTTTTCCTAATTTTTAAAAGATTTTTAAATTAATTTATTGTCATATTTTAGCAATACCAAAACCAATAATTATTCCTCAAATTATCATTTTTTGTGATTAATTTATATTATTCTCATATTTATCCCAAAATATAGCTAAGGTAATTTTTTGCACATTTTTACAAATTTATTTAGTATTTTTAAAGCTAAATTGCATATAATTGCAATTTTAGCCTAAATAGCGTTTACAATTATAAAAAAATTTCTAGTATTTTTAATTTAATGATTATATATTATTAATTGATATAGTGCCTTCAATTTATTTCAAAAAATCATTTTACTATTTTTATAAATTTAAAAGGAAAAAGTGGGTATTTAACCGATAGCCTCATTTGCATTTCAATTATAGCAAAAATCAACCACCCCAATAAGCTAATTTCAATTTCAAATGGACCAGCCCAAGTCCGAATATATAACCCGACCCTTAACCTGTTAATAAAACCCGCCCGGTTTTCTTTTGATCCAGGCCGTTGATCATTTTGATCAATGGCAATGATTCCCCCCTTACCATTTTAATTCACCCAAACCCCAACCCTAATTCATTTCCCTTCAGAGACGCCGCCTTGAAACCCCTTCATCTCTCAAACCCTTTCGAACCTTGCTCAACTCTAATTGTCTCCTATCGTCTTCAACCTCAAGACCTATCAGAAACCACGACTGCTCCGGCCACGGTAACCTTATACTCACCCCCTGTTACTTCTGTGTGCTTGATATTTGAAGAATCGAGGCCAGACCTCGAAGGTCTTTATCGATACCTATGCCAGCTCGAGTTTTCGCCACCATCGCTGGCCTTGCTCCGGCATATCCTAGTCCTATGAGCCTATCTCTGACCTTTCCGACCAAGATCAGACCTTTTCAAAGCCTTTCTCATTCTAGGGTTCTTCTGAAACCCTAACTATTCAAGGTTTTCTCCAATTTTTCTTAGATCTGTTACGTATTTATGCTCTACTTGGGTTTTTAAATGATTTCCCCAATTTTTCTTTCAAAAATTACTTTTAAAATCACTTCTCTTCGATTTAGGATTTTCTGAAATGCTTAAAATGTATCTCCGATTTTTTGTTTCCTTTTTTTGTGTGTATTTGTCTCTACTGTGCTCTTATGTTTTCTTTTCTACCATGCGTGTTCTTCTACTATGTTCTAATGATTTTCCTTTTATCACGCATGTTCTTCTACTGTGTTTTCTATATTCCGTTCTTTCTTCTACTTTGTTTCTATGCTATGTTTTCATATGCTTTCCCACTATGTTCTGCTATTTGCCTTCCACTATGACCTTATATGCTTTACCTACTGTATCCTTCTACCATGTTCTTAAGTGTTTACTGTTGCACTTCTACTTTACCTTTTTTTAAGAGACCCGTTTAAGCATGTTTTTCTATATTGTTTCTTCTACTCTTATTGTGTTTTGAATTAGTTTCTTTAATCTGTTTGCTTTGAAATCTCAACTGTATTTTCTTGCTTTCTCATGAGTTTTTGGAATAAATCTCTGAGCCTGTTTGACTACCTACTTCCTCATCTCTATACTTGACTGGAGGTGGAAACCTTAGAATTTGGGAGTTCTGCTGAGGTTGATCATGTGATTGAACTAGGGTTCTGTATAAGAACCCTTAACTCTTTTGGACTAATTTCTGAGTCTATGAAATAAGTTTGAACTTCTTTGTTTGCATACAATTCTGAACTTTTTTAATTTCTTCTGCGCTAGACTCTTCTATTGATTGGCATGCTAGTTCTTCATGTATGTATGCTTTTATATGTGTGATGAATTTTTCTCCAAAAAGGTTTTGCAACTTATGATTGATTAAAAATTTTTTAGGTCTGATTGATTGATATTGATTTTCCTTAAGTAAAACCTTTCTTCACTTTCTTTGACTAGATTCATTCATACCAAATTCAGACCTTGTAATTTATTGGCTGTCAATTTATTTCCTTTTCTTAAATTGTGCAACCGTGTACTATTAGGACCTTGTCCCTAAATAAACCTCTATGTATTTTCCCCTCTTGTACCGCTTTGAAAAGTGTTTGAGTAATCTCTTTCCTTAATAAGTTTTGCCCGTTTGAAATCAGAATTCCTTAATTAAAGGGAAACCTTGTGTAATTGATTTTTAAACTATTTTCTTACCTATTTCTGCTTGCTTTCTACACTATAAAAGGCACGACCCTTTCTACACAATAAACACGGTTAATTCAATACACACACTTCAGACTTTACACTTATAATCTCACAAAACTCATACTTAGATTATTCTTGCTTCTTGTCTACATTTTGTTTTTACAAGACTGCTGCTTTCTTTTGCTTGTTTCCTTGAGACTGGTATGTTCTAGTTTTTGTTTAAGAATCATCCCAATGTGTTTACTTACAGCTTTACATCCATGTCTATTTACTGTTTATATGGAGTTTAAATGTGAATTAGCATGTTAATTTCCTTCCATCTGTTTCTGCTGTGAATCCCTGCACCCCTGTTTTCCTCTATGTGCTTTGTGTTGTAGTTTAGAACATGGCAATATGCAAGTTGTTGCCCATGTTTGGACTTGATCCCTTTAGGGATCCTAACTCCCAAAAACAATGTGTTCTAACAGACTTGTGGGGTGTGCCAGCATTTTCTATTGCTAGGTATGCCCACTAGCCTTTTTTTATTTATTTATTTATTTATTTTTAACTTTATCTAACAATGAACTTCGTATTAGCTGCATTTCAAAAACCACAAAATACAAAAGGTATCTGATTACAACACAAGCAGCTAAGTAATTAATTATATTTTGCTGCAAAGTCAACCTCTCATGACCAGTAATAAAACATTAGCCTAGAGGACCCATCAAATTAAGGATGTCGACTTTGCCACAGAGAAGAGCATTAGTAGGTATGTAATATTCATTAGCTAGACTTTGGGTTGGTTTGTAGACCCTGAGGTACACTTGTTGTCCACTATATTGCCTATCCCACATTGGTGACCTCAAATTCTACATTCCTTGGTTGTCCAAGGATACCAATATAGCAGTCCAATATTTTGGATAGACCTGTGTAGTATGTCTAGTAGGAGAATCAACAAGATTGTACTTATTTCTACTTGCTTGTGTCCATGCCCCAGATCCAAAACCGACAACCCAGAAATCATAGCCATCAAGATTGCATAGTAGCTTTATTGTTTTGGAAAACGATTTCGATGAAGTCATGGTGAGAAGCTGGAAACAGAGCTGTGGCTTGGTAAGGAGAACCATCTGAGGGAAAAGTTTGAATGGAGTTCAAGCTGAACACTCCGGGGATATTGAAGTGATCAGCAAGTTTTAGTGGAGTATCAGGATTAACATAAGAGACCCTATTCGCAGCATAACTCAGCTTCCCATTGATAAGAGAGGCAGAGTTAGCCAGCACAAAAGTCCTTGATATTGTAATTTTTCCATAGTGGAATGTACCGTGAGGATTTGGTCTAGCTGCATTTACCGTCAGCCTATCTGTCACGCCCCAACCTCGGGAGGCGCGACCGGTGCTCAATCAAGTGAACCCAACTGAGCAAGCCTTATCGAACGCTTTCTACCCCAACTCATTATGAATGCGGAACTCATGCCTTTGGTTAATTTGAACGATAATACACGGGGTATACCACATTACTAGTTCATTTCATATCGTGATATTTTACCATTCATAAGTTAGCTTCATGGATTCTATTAGAGTCACGGCTTAAGGAGATTACAAGTTAGAATTACAACATATACATAGAGGGGACTCCCCAAAACCCATACACAACCCACACTAGTGTCTGTGGAGCCTCTAAAGATACAACACATAAGCATGACTATGCCGACAACAAGGCCGGCTATACCTCAAAATGAAAGAAAACTGTAATAACAAAAGATACACCATGCAGCCCCATGGAAGAATAAGGGGCTCACCGTGACTTCGAGTAGATGACCGCTCCGCTACACACGGTCTGCATTGTCCGCTATGGGGACACCTACAATCATGACACGAATGTAGCGCCCCCGGCAAAAGGGGCATCAGTACATTTGAATTGTACTGGTATGTATAACTAAACACCATTTTACTAGAAAGAACTATCAAATAGATACAAGCAATTAATACGGGCAAATCAAAGAAATAACTCATATAGTTCTTCATACAATTTCCACAACACAGATTAGGGCAATTCTGTCACGAGTTCACCACTTTCCTCATTACCACCGCCATCTCGAGCGGAGTCCGGTCACGACCCGACCGGCTAGGTTACCTCATTGGAGGTATTACTCACAATCAATATTTTATTTCCCTTATCCAGAATCCAATATCAGCACATTACCACCATGTGTGCGGCATGACGTCCGATCACGACCCGGCCGGCTAGGTCACCTCATTGGAGGCATTACTCAAATCCCAACAGTCAACACTTTCAAATATCAATCCCACACAAATCAAGGATAATTCAAGTTACAAATTACAGGTAAGTGAGCATATAGCTAACACAAATAGTTCTTTGTTTCAATGTCGGCTTATAGCCCAAGTAATTCAACACATAATTATACTTTTCATCATTCTCTAATTATCAAGATTTGTACATTATTCACATCGAGGCACATCCTTCACAAATATGTATAGTTATATGCAAATCAATTACTTCGTAATGATAATCAATACTACAGCCAATTTACCTCTTACCACACTTTCGTAATGACAACGGAGCTCAATTTCTAATAAAAAGGGATTTTAGCCATACATACCTCAATAAGGTTGTTCCTTACTCTTTTCAAATTTTCCGGAACTCTTAGAGCTTCAATCTATTGAGCAAGAAATTTTGAATTAAAAATTGAGAATTAGAGACGAAACTGAAGTTCTAGCTTGGCTCGAGCATATCATCAAACACTAAAGGTGCATTGTATCTTAGGCCCCTTTTTGTGAGGAATTTCTATCATGTTATACCCCCAATTGCTTCCCTTTTTAATTTTACTACTTTCCAATACTCTAAGGTGGCATGCATGCAAGATATTCATTCTCATACCCATGAATTACTTCCCTAATGGCCCCATATGGCTAAGTATACAAATATGAGCTGAGGTGATGGAGCCTTACCTCTTGGGATGAAGATTCAGGAGCCTTTCCTTGATTTTCTTCAATGATTTAGCCCAATCTTATAGAATAATTTGATGAGAGACATTCCCTCTCTAAGGAACCTCTTACTCTCTCTAGAATTGCTTAGATGAATGCTTAAAATGAGCTAATACACCGGTTATATAGATAGGGAAGTCGGGTTAAAAATTAGAAAATTAGAGCCCCGAGTCAACTATGCGGTCCGCATAATGGACCGCAGAATGCTCCCCCAAAAACTAAACATTCTGACTCGGTATGCGGTAATAATGCGGTCCGTATTCGTGTTGTGCGGTCGCAAAGTGCACCGCAGAACTGACCTTCGCAAATTCAAAGGAAAATATGCGACGACTTATGCGGTCCGCATTTTTATTATGCGACCGCATTTCAACCGCATTTTCGACTTCAATTTTAACCAACATTCTGCCTCACTCTGCGGCAGCTATGCGGTCCGCATTTCAATTATGCGACCGCATTCTGGACCGCATTTCTTGTATTTTCCTGGAAACTTATTCTTGACTTTTTAATACATCATTCAATCCAAAAAGGTCCGCGCCAAACATATTTACTAATTTCTAACACACGATCCTAATTTGGCACCACGGGATCCGGGTTTTTGAGTAGGGATTTCACGGGGCCTTACACTGTCTTTGCCACTTCCCTTTTTTTTCCTTTTTAGAATTCCCTTCTATGCACTTTGACTCACTCTTAGCTTCTAAGTTCTACCCCTCTCCTATGAGCCATGCCTTGGGACCTTGAGTTCCCTCTGAACTTGGACACTTGAGGGCTGAACCTTCCACACTGCACTATGTCTCAATCTTGCAATGTATTTGGGTGTGATCACTGCGCGGAGTCCGTGAGGCTCTTAGGGAACTCTAACACACCCCAAAGGAGAAAGGATTTGGATTTTGATCTTTGGAGTTAGTTTACTTCATGCTTCAGGCAGGAAACCTTAATCGGGCTCTCCTTGGTTGTAATTTTTATTTGTTACTGATGTAGTTTCCTTATTATATTTTTTGGACTGTAACAATTCGGTAATAAACTTCTGGGGTGATTAGTGAAAAAGGGAAGGGTAACCAGGCATGATCTTTCTGTGAGTTAGGCCTAATACTCTGCTATATAGGATAGGCTAGGCTCCTTCCTCTGTTCTTTTTCATATACACTAAACCGAAAGTCTTAGTTTCAATGACTCCCCAAGCCATGACCTATTTGATCATTCGGAACCAGCTTCAGCATTGAGTAAAGAAAAGAAGAATTCACTATTGGATCCTTCGGCCGTATGGACATCAAAATCTTCACCTTCATGAGCAGCAAAGGGTAGATATAATGCTCATAAGGAATTACTGCACTCATGTATTCATGTATCCGGCTTGCAGCTTTGCATGTCTGCATCCACATAGATATCTTGTTCATAGGATTTTCTGCATTTCTACATCCATGTAGATACCATGTCTATAAAGAATTTTACATTATCACATATAGATACTATGTCTATAAGAAATTTTGCATCTCATATATAGATACAATATCTATAAGAAATTCTGCATTATCACATATAGATACCATGTCTATAAGAAATCCAGATTCTGCATACGCATTGGTCACTAGGCAAACCTGTTTATAGGATTTCAAACTAAACAACATTCAGATATCATGCCCATAGGATTCCTGCACTTTTACTACGCTTGTAAAAAGTGTTTAAAGACAATAACGCCGAGAAAGCATGCCTATAGGAACCATCAATCAAACTTGAATCGTTCATTCGCATATAGGGATAAAATCAGTAACGATAATGCTTAACGACTGCAAAATTTATGCTCTCTCGCTTTCCTTGGTTAATTGGCAACTTCTTTCCCTAAATCAGCATACTTTTTTTCTGAAACTAAAAGATATCATGCCTATGGGTTTTCGTGTAACACTTAGGCAAGCCGTAAGGTAACTTATAAATTGAATCAGATTTTATTAACTACAACCAGTAGGCAGGCCTGATTCGGGCTTCTTATCTGAAATATGTAATGGATCAGTCTGTCACAACTCTTAAGTTTAATCAGACCCTAATCAGTACGTGTAAGACATGCTAAACTATATGCTTCTCTTTATTTCGAAGGAGGTTAGTTGAGCCTTTCTATCTGTTATGTGCTTCTCCCCCATATTTGTTACATATGTGTTTTGATTGTCGCCTTAGAATTTTGTCCTTTGAAACTATAAAACCTCGCACCCCTTCTGTTTAGGATTAGTAGTCCCAAATGCCTCCGGGGCTGATAGGACTGGGACGGGTAATAGCATGCAATAAGTAAAATGAAACTATTCCGCACTTTAATACCTTAACGGGGTGGGAAAGGGTAGATATGGATATGATGACCACGCGATAGCACCACGTGTATATACGGTTATCGGGTATTGTGTGGGGTGATCCATATTATTTATAAACCTAGGACCCCCACTCCCTTTACTTGTTTATTTTATTCAATTTCAAAATTACTTTTCTCAAACTTCAGCTTCTTTAACTTCTTTTAATTTCAAGTACTTACCACTATTATACAAAACCCTTTCCCTTTACTAGTTTATTTTATTCAGAATTTCAAAACTGCTTTTCACAAACTTCAGCTTCTTTAACTTCTTTTAATTTTAATTGATTGCAATAATTATGTGAAAACCCCTTCCCTTTACTGGTTTATTTTATTCAGAAATTCAAAACTGCTTTTTCTCAAATTCCAGCTTCATTAACTTCTTTTAATTTCAATTGCTTGCAACCATTATATGAAAACCCCCTCATATTTGTAATTCTTACTTGTCTACTTGTTGTTTGCACTTAAAGTCACAATTATAGTATGGTCGAAAACCACATTAGTGGATCTCGAGGGGTGCCTAACACCTTCCCCTCGGGATAATTTCGAGCCCTTACCCAGTCTTTGGTTTTCTAAATCAAAGTTCTTCTTGGTATCCTAATGTACTTAATCATTATGTGGCGACTCTTTAATTCAAACCCAATTTCCAAAAGGAAACGAGTTGTCCTCCCAAATGTCATAAATCCTATTTCGCGAGAAAAAGGGGGCATCGACAGCATGTCGACTCTGTTGGGAATTTCTTTAAGGCTTTTACCATTTCATGCTATTTGTGACTTTATGCTTCTTTATATGTCTTTACTAGTTTAAATGCCTTTAAGTATTTTTTTTTCCTTCTTCTACCTTAAAACGACTTGGCTCTTTGTTTCTTTCCTTTATTTCTCTTAATGCTTTCCTTTATTGCTTTCCTTTAATACTGTTGTAAATTATGAGAAACTATTGTTATTATTACTTTATGAACGTGCAAATACGTGACAACTTGTTTGATTATTGTAACTGCATATTCAACAACATATTCTACTCTTTCCAAACAAAATACCATAGCAACGCTTATAATGAGTTGTTGCGCCCTTTCGATATTATCACCCCCTAAATACTGCAAAGGCATATTTGCGATAAAACCAATCGATGAACGGTGTAGTTGATGGTTCCATGCCTTTCCCTCTTGAGTTGTCCGCTTAAGGGTACCAGTCTAATACCCAATAGAAACCTTACTCGGTTTAATTGTGCATGGATCATGGTCAAACCTAGCCGAGTCAGTTATGCTTTCCGCATAATGAATTTTTAAGATAGCCTTGTCCAAAGTCCACCGGGTCTTCCCAAAACCCAAATGGATGCTACCATGTTTTGTGCATTTATTTGGAGAACTAAATGGTTGTTATGCCAATTATTGGTATTTAATAGTCGAGTCTGGTGGGCGTAAAGGCCTAACACTTATTTTCTTGCAAAAATATGAGGCACGAAGGAAGGGGTAAGCCAAGTTCGGAGAAGCAGTTGCAGCACAAGGTATGACAAGAACCGGTAGGGTTTATACCCCAGAACACTTGGCTGAGTCAAGTAAGCAGACCTCTGGTCGACAAGCCATCACTGAAACTGGGCCCGACAATCTCTGGAGAAAGATACAAGCCAAAGAGTACTCAGTCATTGATCAGCTAAACGAAACACCAACACATATTTCTATCCTTGCTTTGCTACAGAGTTCCGACGCACACAAGAATTCCTTGTTAAGAGTGCTGAGTGAGGCATATGTACCAAGTAACATCACCGGTGGAGAGATGGCTAACATGGTAGGGCAGGTGGTGGAAAGTCACAAAATCACTTTTCACGAAGATGAGCTGCCGCCAGAGGGGTAGAGTCACAACAAGGCATTGCACATCACTGTGCAATGCGAAGATTATTTTATTACCAGGATCCTGGTCGATGGGGGGTCTAGTCTCAACATTCGTCCGTTGGTAACACTCAGGACATTGGGAAAGGGGTTGCATGAAATCAAGGACGGGGCCATCAACATCAAAGCTTTCGACGGTTCCCAAAGGTCTACTATTGGGGAAATTAGCTTGTGTTTGCAAATGGGGCCTATTTGATTTGATGTTGATTTTCAAGTGATAGACGTTCCAGCATCTTACTATTTGTTGTTGGGACGACCATGGCTTTATGCTGCAGGGGCCATAGCGTCAACACTACATCAAGCAGTGATGTTTAAGTGGAAGTGTGGAACCACCAAGAGGTGATCATTCATGGCAACGATAGCAATCCCATATATTGTCGCCAGACCATTCCAGCAATTGGAGAAAGGAGAAGGAGAGGCAGGGAAACTTACCACCACAACTAACGAGTCAACGCCGTCGATAAGGATAAATGGTGGGATAACAAAATTGAAAGCACATTGAACTGGAGCGGGTATGAACCTGGCAAGGGACTTAGCAAGAATCTCCAATGAATCACTAAGTCCATCAAGCTCAAAAAACACGGCACCACCTTCAGATTGGGATATGAGTATACCTGGAAAGAATTCAATGAATGGTCGCGATCCTGGCACGATCCTTACTATCCATTGGAGCAACAGATACCCTGTTTGGAGCAAACCTTCCAACCAGCCGAGGTCATCTATGGGTCAGAAGAAGAAGCCCTAGCAGTAATGAGGAATTTGTTCCTAGAAGACGATGATATGGATTGATGTGTCATTCTCGAGGAGGAGGGGGAGGAAGGCCCTTCCATACAGGCGGTAAGCAAAGGAGCATGCCTCAATAACTGGACCATCAGAACCACCAGAGCCTGGCGTTCCTCGGGGTAGCAAGGCTGAACAAGCACCATGCACTATTTTATTTTACTAGTTTACTTTCCTTTCGCATTTGATTTTTTGCAAGAAAGAGCTCCAATGTTCAAAATATTTATGGAAATTATCAAAGCATTTCAATTTTCTTATAAATCTTACTCTTATTATTTTCTCTCATTACTTTACTTATACAACATTACTATTACTTATCTTGATGAATCAATGGTTGTGACATACAACGAGACAATGCAACAAACGGACATAGATTCGGAGGAAGAATATATACTCGAAGAGATTGTTAAGGAAGTTGAGAATTTCGAAAATAGGCCTAAGTTAAACTTGGACGAGACTGAGATTGTTAACCTAGGAGATGCAGAAAGAATCAAAGAAACACAAATCATTGTTCATTTGTCACCATCAGAGAAGGAAGAAAATACAGAGTTTCTAAGAGAGTATGAGGACATATTTTCCTGGTCGTACGACGACATGACTGGTCTGAGTACACCTATTGTGGATCACAAATTGCCGAATGATCCGGCCTGTCCGCCAGTAAAACAGAAGCTCAGAAAATTCAAGCCAGATATGAGTTTGAAAATCAAGAAAGAGGTCACTAAGCAAGTCAAAGCTAAGCTTCTCAGGGTAGTGGACTATCCAACGTGGTTATCCAACATCGTGCCAGTGCCAAAAAAGGATGGGAAGGTCAGAGTCTGTGTCGACTGCCGGGATCTCAACCTGGCCAGTCCAAAAGACGACTTCCCCTTACCGAACATACACATCCTGATTGACAATTGCGCCAAGCATGAGTTGCAATCATTTGTAGATTGTTTTACTTGGTATCATTAGATCTAGATGGATGAAGAAGATGCCGAGAAAACAGCTTTCATTATGCCGTGGGGCATGTACTGCTACAAAATGATGTCGTTCGGGTTAAAGAATGAAGGGGCCACCTACATGAGGGCCATGACCACCATTTTCCATGATATGATACATAAGGAGATCGAAGTATATCTAGACGACGTCATCATCAAGTTCAAGAAATCCGCTGATCACATGGAAGATTTGAGGAAGTTCTTCAATAGACTGAGAAGGTACAACTTGAAGCTGAATCCCGCGAAATGTGCATTTGGGGTTCCTTCCGGAAAACTACTTGGGTTCATCATGAGTCGCCGTGGGATAGAACTGGATCCATCAAAGGTCAAAGCTATCCAATAATTGCCACCGCCAAAGAACAAGAAAGAAGTAATGAGTTTCTTGGGGAGACTTAACTACATCAGCCGGTTCATAGCACAATCTACCGTTATCTGTGAGCCAATCTTCAAGATGTTGAAGAAGGACGCCACTACCAAATGGATTGATGATTGCCAAAAGGCCTTCAATAAGATCAAGGAGTACTTGTGTACACCACAAGTTTTGGTCCCGCACCATCCAGGTAGACCTTTATTACTCTACCTTGCGGTATTGGATGGAGCGTTTGGTTGCGTTCTGGGGCAGCATGACGAAACGGGGAGAAATGAGCAGGCCATCTATTATCTTATCAAGAAGTTCACCCCGTACGAAGCCCGGTATTCTCTGTTGGAATGCACCTGCTGTGCTTTAACTTGGGTAGCTCAGAAGCTGAGGCACTATTTCTGTTCCTATACTACATATCTCACATCAAGGATGGATCCATTGAAGTACATATTTTAGAAGCCCATGCCTACTGGCAAGCTACCCAAATGGAAAATCCTACTGAGTGAATTCGACATTGTCTACGTGACCCAGAAAGTAGTCAAGGGACAGGCACTAGCGGATCATCTCGTCGAAAACCCTGTGGATGGAGAATACGAGCCCCTAAAGACGTATTTTCCAGACGAAGAGGTATCATTCATAGGAGAAGACATTGCAGATTCCTATGATGGTTGGAGGATGTTTTTCGACGGAGCAACAAATTTCAAAGAAGTTGGCATAGGAGCAGTCCTAGTATTAGAAACTGGCCAGCATTATTCGGTATCTGCCAAGCTCAGGTTCCCCTGCACTAATAATATGGCCAAGTACGAAGCCTGCATCTTAGGGCTCAAGATGGCCATTCACATGAACATCCAAGAGTTGCTAGTTTAAGCATGTTTTTCTATATTGTTTCTTCTACTCTCATTGTGCTTTGAATTAGTTTCTTCACTCTGTTTGCTTTGAAATCTCAACTGTATTTTCTTGCTTTCTCATGAGTTTTTTAAATAAATCTCTAAGCCTGTTTGACTACCTACTTCCTCGTCCCTGTACTGACTCAAGGTGTAAAACCTATAATTTGGGGGTTCTGTCGAGGTTGATCATGTGATTGAACTAGGGTTCTATTTAAGAACCCTTAACTCTTTCGGACTAATTTCTGAGTCTATCAACTAAGTTTGAACTTCTTTGTTTGCATACAATTCTGATTTTTTTTAATTTCTTCTACACTAGACTCTTCTACTGATTGACATGCTAGTTCTTCGCGTCGTATGCTTTTATATGTGTGATGAATCTTTCTCCAAAAAGGTATTCCAACTTATGATTGATTCAGATTTTTTTTTAGGTCTGAATTGATACTGATTTTTCTTAAGTAAAACCTTTCTTCACTTTCTTTGACTAGATTCATTCATGCCTAATTCAGACCTTGTGATTTATTGGCTGTCAAATTATTTCCTTTCCTTAAATTGTGCAACCGCGTACTGTCAAGACCTTTTCCTTAAATAAACCTCTATATATTTACCCCTCGTACCGCTTTGAAAAGTGTTTGACTAATATCTTTCCTTAATTAGTTTTGCCCGTTTGAAATCAGAATCCCTTAATTAAAGGGAATCCTTGTGTAATTGATTTTTAAACTATTTTCTTACCTATTTCTGCTTGCTTTCTACACTATAAAAGGCACGGCCTTTTCTACATGATAAACACGGCTAATTCAATACACACACCTCAGACTTCACACTTATAATCTCACAAAACTCATACTTAAAGTATTCTTGCTTCTTGTCTACACTTTGGCATTACAAGACTGCTTCTTTCTTTTTCTTGTTTCCTTGAGACTGGCATATTCTAGTTTTGGTTTAAGCATCATCCCAATACGTTTACTTACAACTTTACATCCATGTCTATTTACTGTTTATATAGTTTAAATGTCAATTAGCATGTTAATTTCCTTCCATCTATTTCTGATGTGAATCCCTGCACCCCAGTTTCTCTCTATGTGCTTTGAGTTATAGTTCAAAACATGGCAATATGCAAGTTATTGCCCATGTTTGGACTTGATCGCTTTGGGGATCCTAACTCCCAAAAACAATATGTTCTAACAGGCTGGTGGGGTGTGCCAGCATTTCCTATTGCTAGGTGTGCCTACTAGCCTGTCTTTGCCACTTCCCTTTTTTTCCCATTTTTAGAATTCCTTCTATGCACTTACACTCACTCTTAGCTTGTAAGTTCTGCCCCCTCCTGTGAGCCATGCCTTTGGACCTTGATTTCCCTCTGAACTTGGATACTGAGGGTTGGCCCTTCCACACTACACTATGTCTTAATCTTGCAATGAATTTGGGTGTGAGCACTGCCCGGAGTCCGTGAGGCTCTTAGGGAACTCTGACACGCCCCAAAGGAGAAAGGCTTTGGATTTTGATCTTTGGAGTTGGTTTACTTCATGCTTCAGACAGGAAACCGGAATCAGGCTCTCCTTGGTTGTAGTTTTTATTTATTTCAGATGTAGTTTCCTTATATTATTTTTTGGACTGTAACAATTATGTAATAAACTTCTGGGGTGATTAGTGAAAAATAGAAGGGTAACCAGGCATGCAAAGGGTAGATATAATGCTTATAGGGAATTACTGCACTCCTATATTCATGTATCTGGCTTACAGCTTTGCATGTCTGCATCCACATAGATCTGTTCATAGGATTTTTTGCATTTCTGCATCCGTGTAGATACCATGTCTATAAGGAATTCTACATTATCACATATAGATACCATGACTATAAGAAATTTTGCATCTCATATATAGATACCATGTCTATAAGAAATCCAGATTCTGCATACGCAATGGTCACTAGGCAAACATGTTTATAGGATTTACAACTAAACAGCATTCAGATATCATGCCCATAGGATTTCTGCACTTTTACTACTCCTGTAAAAAGTGTTTAAAGACATTAACGCCTAGAAAGCATACCTATAAGAACCATCAATCAAACCTGAATCATTCATTCGCTTATAGGGCTAAAATCAATAACGATAATGCTTAACGTCCGCAGAATTTATGCTCTCTCACCTCCCTTGGTTAATTGACAACTTCTTTTTCTAAATCAGCATACTTCTTTTCTGAAACTAAAAGATATCATGCCTATAGGTTTTCGTTTAACACTTAGGCAAGCCATAAGGTAACTTATAAATTGAATTAGATTTTATTAACATAACCAGCAGGCAGGACTGATTCGGGCTTCTTATCTGAAATATGTAATAGATCAGTCTGCCACAACTCTTAAGTTTAATCAGACCCTAATCAGTACATGTAGGACATGCTAAACTATATGCTTCTCTTTGTTTTTAAGAAGGTTTGTTGAGCCTTTCTATCTGTTATGTGCCTCTCCCCCATATTTGTTACATATGTGTTTTGATTGTCGCCTTAGAATTTTGTCCTTTGAAACTATAAAACCTCACACCCCTTCCCTTTTAGGATTAGTAGTCCCAAATACCTCTGGGACTGATAGGATTGGGGCGGGTAATAGCATGCAATGAGTAAAACGAGACTATTCCGTGCTTTAATACCTTAACGGGGTGGTAAAGGGTAGATATGGATATGATGATCACGCGATAACACCACGTGTATAAACGGTTACCGGGTGTTGTATGGGGTGATCCATATTATTTATAAACCTAGGACCCCCTCCCTTTACTTGTTTATTTTATTCAGAATTTCAAAACTGCTTTTCTCAAACTTCAGCTTCTTTAACTTCTTTTAATTTCAATTACTTACCACAATTATGTGAAAACCCCTTCCTTTTACTGGTTTATTTTATTCAGAATTTCAAAACTGCTTTTCTCAAACTTCAGCTTCTTTAACTTCTTTTAATTTCAATTACTTACCACAATTATGTGAAAACCCCTTCCTTTTACTGGTTTATTTTATTCAGAATTTCAAAACTACTTTTTTTAAACTTCAGCTTCTTTAACTTCTTTTAGTTTCAATTGCTTGCAACAATTATGTGAAAACCCCTTCCCTTTACTGGTTTATTTTATTCAGAAATTCAAACCTGCTTTTGTCTCAAATTCCAGCTTCTTTAACTTCTTTTAATTTCAATTGCTTGCAATGATTATGTGAAAACCCCCTCATATTTGTAATTCTTACTTTTCTACTTGTTGTTTGCACTTAAAGTCACAATTATATGGCCGGGAACCACACTGGTGGATCTCAAGGGGTGCCTAACACCTTCCCCTTGGGATAATTTCGAGCCCTTACCTAATCTCTGGTTTTCTAAATCAAAGTTCTTCTTGGTGTCCTAATGCACTTAATCATTAGGTGGCAACTCTTTAATTCAAACCCAATTCCCAAAAGGAAATGAGTTCTCCTCCCAAATGTCATAAACCCGATTTCACGAGGAAAAGGGGGCATCGACAGTAAATACAGCTTTGCAGAATAATAGTAACAATGCTAAGTGTATAGAGGCAACTAGTGATTGAGCAACTAATGAACCAGCTTATAAATCAGCAGTAGCAATATAAGGACCAGGGGATAGGCAAAGATCTGATGTAATTGGGCATCAAACAGTTAATGCACAAGTGCTTCTTTCTGCAGGCCAAGCCGGTGCATTTCAAGAAAACAAAACTGATGCTCGTGTATTGAATACAAGTGATGATCGACTTGTGTCTAAGATCGGTAAATTTACTATTGCAAGTACACAATCAGTTGGTTTACATGCTGAACCTACTGATGCTTTGAAGGAAGGTGTAAAGAGTGATAACATTGCTGAGAAAAAAGCTGAAAACTGGACAATGGTGTCCAGCAAAAAAGGATCCCCAAGCAATACTAACGTGCAGCAGCTGGAACAGAAGCAAGAAGTGGTAAATATATCATCTAATAAAAGATCTTAAAGGGTGAAAGAGCAGGCTACAACACCAAAGAACATTGAATTTTCTAACTCTTTTGATTCCTTGAGAAACGAGCAGGAACATATGATAAATAAAGAGGGGAAGAGTATACAGCAGATTCTGATGGATGAACCTATTTTGGATGATATATAAACCACTATGCAACAGCGTGATTGCGAGGCAACTTCAAAATCTAGGATGCCAAAATCACCAAGAATTCCAGAACAACAGATCTTTTCTCAACATACAGGTGGACAGCTTGTTGTTTCGAAAGAAATTGTTCTAGTTGATGAGCAAGAGGCAGTGGCAGCCACACCAACACTGCATATTTCTAGTCTGGATTTAGCTAAAATGGTAAAGGATGCCCAGGCAGCTATGTTGTTGAATACAACTCCAAAGGTTAAGGAACCTTTGGTCACGCTAAATACCTCAGTCTATGAGGCTCCCTCATAATTGATGGAGTCCTTTGGTGAGCATGTTGGTGAATATGGACAGCAGCTACTGTCAACAGGTGCGATGAGTGCAATTGGTGTTCATAGAAAGACTTGGGCTGAGCGAGTTCAAGAGAAGGAGGACGATTATGCAGATAGCATACATGATGATAGTGACGATGTGGCAACTCAAATTTCAGCAACTCCTCCATCAAAGGATGAGGCAGCAAAGGTGCAAAGCGAGCAGGTTTCTAATTCCACAGATAGGGGGCCAAAGAGGAGAGGATTAAGTCCAATGCTCCTGCTTTTGTACCATCCAAGCAGCAGCAAATTGTAGCAGCTTTGGAGGGTGTTAGTTCAATAATACAAGCTGTCAAAGAGGTCTTAAAATCTGGGCAGGAGCGTGCACTAAGCGCAACAGTTTTGTCATCTATGCACAACGTTAATGCTACTGGAAGTTCAAGTGCAATGGCTGCAAAATACAATTTGACACCTACCGATATCCTCAATGCCCTTGTTTCTCGTGATATAGATACATTGAGAGCGCTGGATAATTCAAGGCATGGGCAAGGAGCTTTAGTTCCTGGATTGGATGTTACTGAAGCTTTTAGAATTGATGTGGGGTTTGATTTTTATGAAGAAGGGGAAGAGGAAGAATTACTTGATGCTTCCTTTATAAATGTAGCTAGAGAGGGAGATATTTCACCTGGACATATGAGAAGTTGATCCACTAAAAACAAGAAGAAGACTCATGAGAGACAACATAGCTGGGACGGCAAGGTAACACAAAAGGTTGTCATTAGGAAACCTTCAATGAGAGCCGCAAAGCAAAAAGTGATTGCCTCAACCACTTTAATGAGGTTCAATCTCTCCAAAAAGAAGTGATGCATTTTTCATACATATTTAAGATGTTTGAGGAAGAAGCCAAGGAGATGCACATTGAAGAGTGCACAAGGTTAAAAATGAGGGGCAAGACTCAATTTTTTACATTGTTTTATTTTATCACTTCTTAAGCATCATCATTTGTAGTATCATCATAGAGTATGTTATAAACTCTGTGATGATCATAGAATACTTAGTTATTAGTAGTTCGTATTTCCTTCATGCTTTCAAGTAGATGAGGTATTTTTATGCCTCAATAGGATTAGTAAGGTAAGATTTAGCCCAGTATGTGTTCGCTCATGGCCTATGCTTTTGGAAATATATCCAAAAGGTTATGAGATTATATGCCCTCGTGAGACTTTGTTGGGAGCTACACCATGATCCTCTATATGAGGCTGCCATCATAAGGCAATGTGAGGCACATAGGAGTAATTATATATCCATAGCATAGAGGAGTGATTATATAGCCATGGCATAGAGGCAACACCACTGGTGCTAATGTGCCCCTTATGTGTACTATTCCTATGCGGTTCTTTTTGCTTTTTATTATTAATAAAACTAGCCCCAGGCACCTGCCGAGTGGATTTGCTTAAAAAAAGAATCAACTGAAAGGGTATCAATATTGATATCTCTCACACAAGCCAGATACGCATCACACCGCTCCACTCAACACGCGGTACACCTGGCATAGCCAGCATTACGATTTTTGCGTGACAATTAAGAATAGCATAATGGGATGACAACCAGTCCATGCCCAAGATAGTATCAAAATCTACCATGCTAAGCAACAATAAATCGGCTCTGGTCCCAAAACCACTAAGATCAACCAAACACGACCGATAAATGCGGTCCACAAGAAGAGAACAACCCACAGGAATGGAAACATAAACAGGGGAACTCAAAGAATACCAAGATAAACCCAAATGCGGACCAAAATAAGAAGACACATAAGAATAAGTAGGGCTTGGATCGAATAGAATCGATGCATCTCTGTGACAAACCAGGACAATACCTATGATGATAGAATTGGAGGCAACAACCTCGGTACGGGCAGGAAGAGCATAGTATCTGGCCTAGACTCCCCCTCTAGGGTGACCTCTACCTCCCCGACCTCCACCTGTAGATTATTGAGCAGGTGGGTAGCAACTGGAGCCGTAACCATAGCCTGAGAACTCTGCGGGGCACGTTGTGGCTGAGAAGCATGTAGAGGTGCACCCCTCATAAGTCTTCGGAAATCCCTCACCATGTGGCATGTGTAACCACACTCAAAACAAGCTCTGGGAGGATGTGGAGGCTATGACTGGCTCGGGCCAGGTCAGTTGGACTGACCACTGAAAGTACCTCAAGCAGGAGGCGCGCTAGATACCAGAGGTGCATAATAAAGCTCTTGAGACCTAGGATGAGCTAGAATACCACTGGCTACTTAAAGAGATAAATGAACAGGGCGACTCATATAACCCCTGCCATGGCGACCTGCAGCTGGGGCATGGGCACCAGAATAATGATCCGACTCTCGAGACCTCTTGGCCTCTATCTCCTATCTATCCCTAGCATGCATACCATCAATCTTCCTAGCAATGCTCACCACCTTCTAATAATGAATATCCATCTCCAACTCACGAGCTATGTTAGACCTGATGCTGGGAATAAGCCCCTCAATAAACCAGCGAACCCTCTCGCAAACAGTAAAAACCAAGGCTGGTGCAGGTCTAGCCAAGCTGGTGAAATGGACAGCATACTCCGAGATAGTTATAGTACCCTGGTGCAAATGCTCAAACTCTGCACGTCATTCGTCCCTAAGGCTCTGAGGAACATACACTCTGAAGAACATATCCAAAAATTGAATCCAAGTCACGGAAGCTGCCTTGTCCGGACTATCTAACTCGTAAGTATGCCACCACTCATAGGCGGCTCCTCGAATATGAAAAGTAGTAAAGGAAACCTTGCTCGATCCTAATATACCCATGGTACGGAGGATACAGTAGAACTCATCTAGAAATTTCAAAGCATCATCTGATGCTAAACCACTAAAAATAAGAGGCTTATACTTCTTGAACCTCTCAAGCCTCCGCTGCTCATCCTCGAAATTCGCTTACCTATCCTTGGACTGATCTAGAACTCTGGACTGTACCGAATAATCTCTAGGACCTGATCCACATGCACTCGCTGCTCAGAAGTGCGGGCGGCGGGAGTCTGTGCTCCTCCCCCGACCTGGGATATGGCTGGAGCAAGGGGAAGCAACCCTACCTGAGCTAAAGTGGTGTACAAGCTCATGAACTGTGCCAGAGTCTCCTGAAGTGCTGGCGTGGTAGTAGCAGTAGGCGTATCAGGTGCCTGGGCTCCGTCTGGCACTACTGGTGGTTGCTCGGTGGCAGCTCGCGCGGGTGCTCTGGCTGCACCGCTATCGACGCCCCCTTTTTCTCACGAAATTGGGTTTATGACATTTGGAAGGACAACTCTATTTCCTTTTGGGATTTGTATTTTTGGAATTTAAATTGAAGAGACACCACCTAATGATTAAGTGCATTAGGACACTAAAGGTTTTTGAATTGGAAAACCAGAGTTCGGGCAAGGGCTAGAAATTATCTCGAGGGGAAGATGTTAGGCACCCCTCAAGATCCACTAGTGTGGTTCCCGGCCATGTTATATTGTGACTTAAATGCAAACAACAACTAGGCAAGCAAGAATTACAAATACAAGGGGGTTTTCACATAATGGTTGCAAGAGATTAAAGAAGTTAAAGACTGAATTTTTTAATAGAGAAAGCAGTTTTAAAATCTTTAACAAAAGAGGAAATTTTCATATAGTTGTAGCAAGTTAAAAGCAGTTTAAAATGCTGAAGTTTGGCCAAAAGTAGTTGAAATTCTGAAAATAAAACGTATAAATAAGGGAAGGGGTCCTAGGTTTATGCATAATATGGATCACTCCACACAACACTCGGTAACCGTTTATACACGTGGTGTTATCGCGTGGTCATCATATCCATATCTACCCTTTCCTACCTCGTTAAGGTGTTAAATGCGGAATGGTCTCGTTTTACTTATTGCATGCTATTACCCGTCCCATCCTATCAGTCCCGGAGGCACTTAGGACTACTAGTCCTACAAGGTGGGATATTAGGCTGATTGGTTTCAAAGGATAAATTCTAAGGCGATATACAAAAAGCACATACTGCATGTTGGGGGGAAGCATGTAAACATATAAAGGCTCGTGTATACCTCCTCTAACAAAGCATATAAGTAGCATGACTTAAACATAATTAAGGTCTTACAAGATAGGGACTTTTACAGTAGTTTAAACTTGGTTTTTAAAAAAATGAAGTAAGAACAGTAATAGCACAACTCTGGGCAGAGGTTGGGAATCCAGTGATGGAAATCAGAAACTTAGTAAGAGTAAGATGGATGGATCATTTTAAAATCGTTTTAAGCAGAGTTTTGTTTTAAGAAAGAAAGTTGAGTGAGCTTAAGAAAATCAAAACAAGAATAGGAAAGGCAAAGTTGAAATTAAAAGAAGTTGGTTGGTTTTGGGCTAATAGCAACACAACTAATCAGTTATTATCGGGCCTAAAGTTTGACTAAGCGTCGTTGTACATTGTATGATTATTTTTAGAGAATGAACATACATATTTTGATTCTAATTTATAAAGGTACGCGTGATAAAGTATTTGCAGAAAATGTTTCAAACCACTAAGCCATATTTTTAACAAAGTTATTAGACAAACGTGAATTAACTACTGCAACTCAAACGAGTGAGAAGTCCTAAGGGCAGGATATCTAATGCACATAGAAGTACCTAAATCATGGTTTCTAACATGCCAATGCAGTAATGTCAAATTATTTAGCTTGTTGTTAATTATTTGCTAGTTATTAACTGATCATGACTACAAGAGAGCATAATGACAGGCTGAAAGTAAAGAACCTAATGCAGGATCTCTAATGAATGAGATGCATGGCCTATACAGGTTATCTATTGTGCAGATAAGTAAATAAAATCCTATAAGCATATTTTCTACCCATTATTTATACTAAGCACGCATAACCCTCCCCCATATTCACTATTCAACCCCAATTGTTTGTTTACAAATTATTACAAACCAGTATCATCTGAATTACAGTAATAAAGAACAGAAAAATAAGAAGCTATTCTATAGGGAGCCTTCAATCAGGCCCAATCTTCCAACCTCAACTCCATCGAGTTCACAGACTTTGCCATGGTCTAGGTGCGGCAAAGCTCCCTAGGGCCCCATTGGGTCCCTGGCCAATACCAGCACCTAGACATTTAAAAGAAAATACAGGACATGTGCAGTGTGGAATATCAGCCTTGTGTGTCAAAGTTTAGTGAGTACTCAGAGGTACTCAAAGCAATGCTCACACGAAGGGGGCAAAACTATTTTCTAAGAGTAGTGTAAAGTGCAGGAAGAAGAGTTTTCGAAAATAAGGGGGGTTTGTTTTAAAAAAAATAGCAGAACCATAGTTCAATAGTACAAGATTGCATACAAGGATCATAGGGAAAGGGGAACAGATAGATCACACAATGCTAAAGGGGATACATGTTTAATGAAGATGACTACACAGAATCAAGGGATTTGGGGGAACTTGGATGTAGTAATATTTAGGCATGCTAATGTATAACAAAAGGACATAGGCATAGCAAGGAATAGACAAAGTCAGACTTAGCATGTAAATCAGGAGACATGATGAAGTATTAGAGAAAAGAATCAATTACACATTGAGCAGGAGAAGCATAAGTAGAAGAAAATCACAAAGATAATGAACTGAAACAGAATAAACACATTGGTGTGAGACTTGAAAATTAATTAGGACATATCAGTAAAAGAGCAAAAGCAGGATGCAAAGACAAGGTAGTAACACTATATTAGCCTTGGCTTTCAGTCGGCTAATAATAAGCAGGAGCAGAGAATAGCAATAGAACAAAGAGCAAGAGAGAATGCATATTTTAAAGTATTCAGTGTTATGTGTAAGCCGGGAAGACTTGTCGTGTGTGCTATGTAAAAGACTTAGGGTATTTAAAGTTTAAAGTAGGTGGTAAAAATAAGGTAAAAAATCACAGAAATATGTCAATTTAATAACACGAAATAAATTAATTGAAGAATTAAGGAAGTACTCCCATTAATTAAGGGAATCAAAATCAAACGAAAAGATTCAGCACCATATAAGGCAAGTAGAAAAATTAGGGCAGGGTTAAATAAGGAATGAGTCAAGGTTCAGTATACATATAGTAACCAATTAAGACCAAATTCAGGAAAATTACAACTAAGGAAAGGCTAGGTAGAATAGAGTACCATAGAAAATAAGGTAACAAAGATCAGTTAATTTAAAACAGACGAATAGAATGCTAGGGTTTTGAAAGAAAGTTTTTTGAATTACCAATCAATCAAAGAAAATCAGAATCAATCATGCGAAGTCATGATTCTGCATTCTCGACGTACAAATAGAGGTGAATAAACAAGAGTAACAAACAAAATCAGCCATATAGACATAAGGGGGACAAGAGATGAACAAACACAACCCTCCAGAGATATTGAAAATAGGTTAGGATTCAACAAGGCATATTCGAAGCATGGTGCCCATGAGACATTAACAAGAATCAAGTAAATAGGCTAGCAGACAGAACCAAAGTAAGGAAAATCAGGCTATCACACTTAATCAAATGAAGAAACATGCTAACACATAGAGACAACGCAAAGGAAATTAGGCTAACACATATTATCGAAGTAAAGAAGCATGCTAACACACATAATCAAATGAGGAAACATTTTTTTAGAAATTAGGGTTTTTAGCAGAGTCAAACTAAAAAATAGTAAGAGCATAGAAATCGGTAAGAATAAACAAGTAAAAGGCTTTAATCATAAAGAAAATTGGTCGAAACATGCGTAAAAGAAATCCAAGAAACCCTAAATTTTCAAAGAAAGTAAAAATGGTTCAAAGTAGAGAATCTTTCAGAAGAAACTTGAGAATAAGCAAAACATAGAGAAAAATATGAAAATAACATGACAATAACACTGCTTTGAGAGATTCAGGAGAGGGTTAGAGTTTCAAAAGGGGAACCCTAATAAAAGTGGAGAGAACCTGTTAACACTTTAGAGATCGTGACATATAGAGTGTGATTTCGCCTGAAATCACACCGGAGAACTCACAGGTAGCAAAACCAGGAACCCTAGGTCTGAATCACCAAGGTCCATGGACCTTGATGGTCCTAGAGATGTTGAATAGGACAACGAGAGGCTCATCGGAGCCTTGGGGTTAAAGGGAGGTGGCCGGAGATGGCCGGAGAGGCGGTGGAGATCATCCGAGAAGAGAGAACCAGAAGGTTCTAGAGAGAAGGGAGAGGAAGAGACGATATAGAGAGAGAGACAGTATTAGAGAGAATGAGGGGTCTAGGGGGAGGGTAGTTGAATTTAATTAAGGGAATTAGATCTGGACCGTTGATCTCATTTGATCAACGGCTCAAATTTAAAAAGGGTTGGACCGGGTTATATTAGGGATTGAGATGGGTTAGTTTAATTAGGATGCCATTTAAATCTTATAGTGGGTGTGGCCAATTTGGCTAGAATTGAAATAATAAAGGGATGTTTGCTAAATAGCCAATTTTCACTTTTTATCATTTTATAAAATAGTAATAAATGATTTTAAAAATAAATTTAAGGTAATTGACTAATTAATAACATATAAATATTAATGTAAAAATAATAAAAGTTATTTTATAATTATAAAATTTTTGTTAATTGTAAAATAGGCTATAATTGCAATTATACGCAATTTAGCTTAAAAAATACCAGACAAATGTGTGAAAATATGCAAAAATTACCTTATGTATATCTTAGTGTAAATATGAGAATGAAAATAAATTATTCACCAAAAAATGCTAGTTTGGGAATAGTTATTAAATTTTGTAGTATTAAAATAGACAATAAATTAATTTTAAAAAACCTTTAAAAAATAAAGAAAAAATACCAAAACTTTTGGGCATGCTTATATGTGCATGTACATGTTATTTTGAGAATATTTTGAGTATAAAAATATGTAGGGAAAAATTAGGTATCAACAGCTGCCCCTCTTTACCCGAGAAGGATGAAAGAGTTGTCGGGTAAAGATATGATGGCCAATTTTGACCGAAAGAAACGATTTGAAAAGGTTTTGACCGAGCTCTAGCTCATGAGCTACCTACATATCTCTGGTGTTACAGGAATCGGGCCATATGTAGTTCGAGGAATCCGTAGGCGGAACATGCCGATGGAGATTTCGAATGACGGACGCAATATTCTGGTTGGGAAGGATGGTCAGGGACGGACGGGCTGCGGGAATCAGAGCGAGATCGCTCCTGCTGTGATGGCCATTACTAGCCGGTGTACCTACAAGTAAGCGATGCGAACATATATCGTACATAAATTTAAACGTGATGCAGGTTCCCATTGGACCATGAATGCTGTCTTCGGACGAATAGGATGACGTCCTCGGGCAATGACGTCATGGGCCATGAAGCGTATAATAGAGGATTCGCAGGCTATGAAATGATATTCTCGGGCTATGATAATGATGCCTCCGAACCATGATGCCTTTGAATAATGATATGCAAAGACAAAAGTAGGGTCCTCAGGCTATGGCATGGCATTCTCGGGCTATGAAAATGGTGCCTCCGAACAATAACGCCTTTGGAAAATTTTGGCGATCTTTCAGCCCATGAAATGTAGATTTGGCAATGTTTTCAGCCAATGCAAAGTATAAATATAGATGGCGATCTTTCAGCCGATGTAAAGTATAAATATAAATGGCGATCTTTCAGCCGATGTAAAGTATAAATATAAATAGCGATCTTTCAGTCCATGTAAAATATAAGTGGCGATCTTTCAGCCATTGTGAGATTTAAATAAAATTAGCAATGTTTCGGCCGTGTAGGATTTAAATAAAATTGGCGATATTTCAGCCATGTGGGGGATTTAAATAAAGTTGGCGATATTTCAGCCATGCAGGTGGACACAAGGCATAGTCTCGGAAGGTAGAAAGGTAGCCTTATGCAATGCAAGAAAAATGTAGATGGAGACAGTGCTTAGTGATCGCAGCGGACTCAACCTTAGGAAGAGTGGGCGCTAATACTTTTACCCAATAGTGGTATCGGGGTCAATTTCCACAGGGAGCTAGAAAAGGGAGTAGAGTAATTGCTTAGTCTAGAGATGCATTTTGACTCCTAATTGTACTTCTATCATTTTTTGGGGTTTTATAATTATCAACTACGATTTAATAACTACTAGTTAAAACTAAGTTATGCTAAAATATTGACTCTAGGTTGTATGCAAGATAGATAAAAGTACTAGGGTCGTGGTATTTACCTAGGTAGTCAACTAATGGGTAGAAATTCCTAATACAAGAATGATGATTATGGGGCTTATGCTATAACCGTTGCACGATTCCACTCACTCTCACACCTCTCGGTAGAGAGAATGATTTTGCCCAATTGACTTTCTCAAGACCATTTGGGTAGGCTGATATGCCCAAGCAACTTATGGTTCAAGTTGGGTAATTACTCTCTCGAGGTTGAACCCGTTAATTGGGACTACCATTCTTATGGGTCCATCCCAATACCTTGTTGGGTCAATTTTGGAGTCATAGACACTCTTTCTCAAGAAGAGTCAAGACCCACAAAGCTAGACTCAGTGTTTGCAACCACCAAATCCTAATTAAACCATAAAATTAACCCAAATAGCAAACACCCAACATCATTCAAGCATTAAACAATCACACCCATTAGTTACCCACACTAGGGTTGAGCCACAACCCTAGCTAATGGGTTTAGCTAGACATAATAGGAATAGAAATTGAAGAAATAAGAGATAAAATCAACATATTAATTAACTACAAAGTTAATCTACAAGAATTTATGATAAAACAAGATGAAATTGCCCAAAATAGGCTAAAACTTGAGTCTCACGAGTGCAACAGCTATATCTGATACCATCCTCCTTGCTAAAAAAGTAAAATGTTCTATTTATACTACACAGGAAAAATTAGACAAAAATACCCCTACAGGTCTGGCACGGACCGCGCACAAATGTCGCGCGGCCGTGGAGGGCTCTTTGGTCTTCAGTGGTTGCTCTGAAACTAAGGCCGCTGACCGCACACAAAGGTTGCGCGGCCGCGTTAGCTAAGAGACGCGGACTGCGCAAAACTTGGGCGTGACCGCGCTGGCTAACAGGCGCGGACCGCGTGGAGAATGGATGCGGCCGCGTGGAAGACTTTGACAAAATACCACTCTCTAAACTTTCCTGTACAGCCGCGTGGCAAATAAGTGCGGTCCGCGTAGGTCACCATGGGTTATTACACAGTCTCTGAACTTTTCTGCGCAGCCGCGTGCCAAATAAGTGCGGTCTGCGCAGGTCACTTTTGTTCCCCACTTCACGTCCTTTGACGCTTGGCATATTTCACTCCTTTTTCGAGCCGATCTTTGACGTTTGTCATCTTGTCGCTCAAACCTGCAATCAAGCGCAACTTGTAAGCTTTTTGGGACTAATTTATGGCAATTCATGCACAAAGCCTAGGCAAGAATAGGTATAAAACATGTAAAAATCACAGCTATCAACTCCCCCAAACTTAAACCTTTTCTTGTCCTCAAGCAAACAAAATGAGACCTACCCCTCAAATAAAAACACCCAAGTGATTCCTGTTTATCCTAAAGTAACCTCGACAAGCATCAATTTGGACTAACAATTGCCCTTAATGCGAATGTATCATTAACACATTAAAACTTTGAAAACTTGTGGATCAAGTGTGACACAAGAGCATCAAGAGTTGACATATATTCATCAAAGAGCTTCTCTCAATTACTTTGGTCATTGTGGAACCCAAACTCACACATCCTCAACTCTCCCTAAGTGAACCTCACCTTTTAAAGTATTGACACACAAATCGAGGTGGATGGATTTCTCTCATCTCTCTCAAAGAAAAGGCCATAAGTCCGGCTCTAAGTACCATATGCTTGCCCCTTGTGTAAGTATCCACTAATGTAGGCTTCCCTCAACTCAAGATCATATAGGGCTTTTGAGGAGTCATTATGAAGGCTTTTGGGTAAAAGGTGGGACATGTTTTTGTTCAATTGGGTTCAATCTTCCCTTAAGCACTTCTTTTTGATTTATTTTGGCACACTTTCTCGACTCATTTGAGTATTTCACTTCTTTCAAGGGGTTAGAAAGACACCTTGTCATTCTTTCTTTTGCAATTCAAAGCTTTTTCTCCTTTTGTTTACTTTTTCCTCACCTTTTTCACTTTTTTGTTGTCCTTGGATTCCCTTTTTATTTTTGCTTCCCTTTTCTTTTTGATTTTGCACCTTTTTACTACATTGTTTCCTTTTTATATCTTCCCCCCAAACTTAGCCATTTGCCATTACTCAAGGGAAGATTTGGGTGCCAAGAGAGGATTTCGTTGAGAACGGGTATAGGCTTGTAGCTTTGGTTCACGAAAGAAGAAGGTTTAAGGCTCAAAAGGGGTGAACTAGGGAGCATTTCATTGGTAGGTCATGGAAATTGTTCGAATTTAGAATTTTGGATAAAGGAAAGCCTACAATCACTTCTCAAGTCAAGTTCCACCTATGATTTTGCCTCAACAAACACTCGGGGCAAGTTCTAGACCATCGGCTCGGTACTTGGGCTCACAATTTGAATTCTTACCACAAACACTCAAGGATTGCTAAAGACATCGAGTCGAGGGCCCACAACAACCTTAGTTACGATTCAAGCGCACAATGGTCCAACATGACCACATGATGATTGTTTGGTCAACACAAGAGTCTCAAGGTCACAAATCTCACCATCCTAAACACAACATCATGTCTTTGACCATGGGATTAAAGGCAAATGTGCTAGGCCCAAGTGAAGCTTTTCCTGATGTACCCTTAACTATAAAACTTGAAAATCAAAAAGAAAAATAAAAAACGGACTCAAACCCTTAAGAAGGTTTTCACACCATCTATCATTGGGAAGAGCCACCCAGTTCGCACAACACTCTACCCTTAGAAAGAACCGTGGCATTAAGAAAACCAAGGGCTTATTGCAAACTTCAAAACAAAACAAAAAGGCTACGAGCCTAACTTTGCAACTAAAATGAAAAATTTAAATGAAAATAGAAAACCAACATGAAAAACCGAATGAATATGTACAAAAAGGGGAATAAAATATACAACTAGAGGTAATGAATATATACATCAAGTTTAAAAGCATCTAGAATGAAAAGTTATATACAAACCATCTATCAACTACGAATGTGCTAAAAACAAAGAAAATATATATACAGTCATCCGATATGTCCAAAACAGTAAGGTGCACCCCCAAAATAAAAGCTAGCATTGTCCCCAATACTAACTATCAAAATAAGAATAAGAAAAAGAAAGGATATAGAGTGGCCCCTCAAGCCGCATCTGTCGCTCTGGGCTGATCAGTGGCCTCCAAGTCCTCTGTACTGGCGGGAACCTCAGACTGATCCCCGGCCTGCTGCTGTTGTGCTGCTGGGACAAGAGCCAGATCAGGAACATGCTCTACCACTAGTGGAACACTGGGGGCACCCTCCTAAGTCGGAGCCACCTCTATCACAACTCCCGCTGTGCTAAGTGGGAGAATTGACCTTCCGTGTTGGAGATGAAAAGGTGTTATTCCATGTGTGCAAGTCTATTTGACATTGTCACGACAGTGATAGTGGATGACACAAGTGCAATGATTAATGTTGAAGATCCACTTGAAGCGGTACTTTTGAACATGGAGGCTAATGATGATGCCGGGAGAATTGAATGTGTAAATTCTTTGCATGGTATGGGCTCATACTCTTATGAGCCTAGGAAGTTATCATTGGACCTTGAGAATCGAAAAACTCCCCCAACTAAGCCATCTTTTGAGGAGCCACCGGTGTTGGAGTTGAAACCACTTCCTCCTCACCTCAGGTATGTATACTTGGGTCCTAATTTCACTTAACCTGTTATTCTTTCATCTTGCTTAACTAACTTGCAGGTTGACGCCACTTTGGCGGTGCTACAAAAGCGCAAGCGGGCGATTGGATGGACCTTGGTGGATATTCGGGGTATAAGCCCCACTTTTTTGCATGCACAAGATAATATTGGAGGAGGATGCAAGGCCGTCTCTTGAACACCAAAGAAGATTGAATGAAGTTATGCAAGAGGTAGTGAAGAAAGAGGTTATCAAGTGGTTGGATGCCGGTGTAGTCTACCTAATCTCGGATAGTTCATGGACCTCTCCGGTCCAATGTGTGCCTAAGAAAGGTGGTATGACGGTAGTCACTAATACCAACAATGAATTAATTCCTACCCGAACAGTCACGGGTTGGAGAGTATGCATGGATTATAGAAAGCTCAACAAGGTCACTAGAAAAGATCATTTCCCCCTACCATTCTTGGACCAAATGCTTGATCGTTTAGCGGGTCGGGCTTATTATTGCTTCCTTGATGGCTACTCGGGGTACAATCAAATTCTCATTGCCCCGGAGGATCAGGAAAAGACAACCTTTACATGTCCGTATGGCACATTCGCTTTCTCAAGAATGCCATTTGGACTTTGTAATGCCCTGGCAACGGCACCAAAAAGTGATCGCAGCGGACTCAACCTTAGAAAGAGTGGGCGCTAATACTTTTACCCAATAGTGGTATCGGGTTCAATTTCCAAAGGGAGCTAGAAAAGGGAGTTGAGTAATTGCTTAGTCTAGAGATGCGTTTTGACTCCTAATTGTACTTCTATCATTTTTTGGGGTTTTATAATTATCAACTACGATTTAATAACTACTAGTTAAAACTAAGTTATGCTAAAATATTGCTTCTAGGTTGTATGCAAAATAGAGAATAGCACTAGGGTCGTGGCATTTACCTAGGTGGTCAACTAACGGGTAGAAATTCCTAATACAAGAATGATGATTATGGGGCTTATGCTACAACCGTTGCACGATAGAACTCACTCTCACACCTCTCGATAGAAAGAATGATTTTGCCCAATTGACTTTCTCAAGACCATTTGGGTAGGCTGATATGCCCAAGCAACTTATGGTTCAAGTTGGGTAATTACTCTCTCGAGGTTTAACCCGTTAATTGGGACTACCATTCTCATGGGTCTATCCTAATTCCTTGCTGCGTCAATTTTGGAGTCATAGACACTCTTTCTCAAGAAGAGTCAAGACCCACAAAGCTAGACTCAGTGTTTGCAACCACCAAATCCTAATTAAACCATAAAATTAACCCAAATAGCAAACACCCAACATCATTCAAGCATTAAACAATCACACCCATTAGTTACCCACACTAGGGTTGAGCCACAACCCTAGCTAATGGGTTTAGCTAGACATAATAGGAATAGAAATTGAATAAATAAGAGATAAAATCAATATATTAATTAACTACAAAGTTAATCTACAAGAATCTATGATAAAACAAAATGAAATTGCCCAAAATAGGCTAAAACTTGAGTCTCACGAGTGCAGCAGTTATATCTGATATCATCCTCCTTGCTAAAAAAGTAAAATGTTCTATTTATACTACACAGGAAAAACTGGACAAAAATACCCCTACGCGTCTTGCGCGGACAGCGCACAAATGTCGTGCGGCCACGAAGGGCTCTTTGGTCTTCAGTGGTTGCTTCTGAAACTGAGGTCGCGGACCGCGCACAAAGTTTGCGTGGCTGTATTAGCTGAGAGACGCAGACCGCACAGAACTTGGGCGCTGCCGCATTGGCTAACAGGCACGGACTGCGTGGAGAATGGACGCGGCCGCGTGGAAGACTTTGATAAAATACCACTCTCTGAACCTTTCTGCGCGGCCGCGTGGCAAATAAGTACGGTCCGCGCAGGTCACCATCGGTTATTGCACAGTCTCTGAACTTTCCTGTGTGGCCGCGTGCCAAATAAGTGTGGTCCGCGCAGGTTACTTTTGTTCCCCACTTCACATGTCCTTTGACGCTTGGCAGATTTCACTCTTTTTTCGAGTCGATCTTTATCTTGTCGCTCAAACCTGCAATCAAGCGCAACTTGTAAGCTTTTTGGGACTACTTTATGGCAATTTATGCATAAAGACTAGGCAAGAATGGGTATAAAACATGTAAAAATCACAGTTATCACTTAGTCTCGGAAGGTAGAAAGATAGCCTTATGCAATGCAGAGAAAAATACAGATGGAGATAGTGCTTAGTCTCGGAAGGCAGAAAGATATCCTTATGAAATGCAGAGAAAAATGCAGTTGGAGACAGTGCTTAGTCTTGGAAGGCAGAAAGGTAGCCTTATGCAATGCAAGGAAATGCAAATGGAGACATTGCTTAGTCTCGGAAGGCAGAAAAGTAGCCTTATGTAATGCAAGGAAATGTTGATGGAGACAATGCTTAGTTTCAGAAGGCAGAAAGGTAGCCTTATGCAATGCAAGGAAATGCAGATGGAGATAGTGCTTAGTCTCAGAAGGCAGAAAGGTAGCCTTATGCAATGCAAGGAAATGCAGATGGAGATAGTGCTTAGTTTCGGAAGGCAGAAAGGTAGCCTTATGAAATGCAAGGAAATGCAGATGGATACAATGCTTAGTATCGGAAGGCAGAAAGGTAGCCTTATACAATGCAAGAAATAAAGGTGAAGAGTAACGAAGTTTCTTAGCTGGTAGATGATGGCTGATAGTTGATCCTGTTATTGTGGCTGCTGGGGATGTCATGTGCGGATAGCACTTGTAAGTAGGCGATGATTCTGAGAGTTGTACTCCTACAAAATATGAATATGTAATCGCATCTGATGGTTTTAGGTCTTAGGCTACCTGCATGCAAAGAAAAATAGTGAGTTTTGTAAAGGGGGAAGGTTAGTTCGTCTTTCCGTGGACTCCGCTTGTCCTACTCAACTCTTGTTTTCATTGGGGGTAGCGTCGCTAAACAAAGTGATTTGATAGTAGCCATGCATGATTTAAAAAATATGATGAAAATACATAATTGAAAATAGTTTTCTTTCAGGTGAACCGACTACTACGACGCGGTTCAAGACATTGCAACCTTTTTGCTCCAGAATTTTGAGGGTCCTCCTCAAAATTCTGCCCCATTTTACTAGGCTGGCACTTCTGATGGCTACGTGCGATGAATGGCTGAAAGTTGACTTCGGAATTTTGAGGGTCCTTCTCAAAATTCTGCCCTAGTTTCCAATATCGGGGGAAATGAAATTTTTTATTGAATTGTGACCGAACCCATAGGGATGCCTATGTATCCCCTCCTAAACGGGAATCAGGTCAGACGCGGTTCAAATTAAATCATAAATAAATCATAATGATTACACATAATAATGTTTGACTGCATCTGAATTAATTAGCTTTGGCCAGACTTCTCCATCCATTTCTGCGAGTATGAGGGCTCCTCCTGTTAGGACCCCCATGTACGGGCCCTGCCAGTTAGGAGAGAAATTTCCTTTGGCTTCATCCTAATGCGAGAAAATTTTCTTCAACACCAGCTGCCCCGGTGTAAATTGTCTCGGCTTGACTCTTTTGTTGAAGGCTCTGGTTATCCTGTTCTGATACAATTGACCATGGCAGACAACATTCATTCTTTTTCCGTCTATAAAGGCTAATTGCTCATAGCGACTCTTTACCGATTCTGCATTTTCAAGTTCCGCTTCCTGTATAATCCTAAGGGAGGGGATCTCTACCTCAGCGGGAATGACTGCCTCGGTACCATAAACCAACATATAGGGAGTCGCCCCGGTTGATGTGCGAACTGTGGTGCGGTACCCCAATAAAGCAAATGATAGCTTTTCGTGCCACTGCTTGTGTTTCTCTATCATCTTCCTTAGTATCTTCTTCATGTTCTTATTGGCCGCTTCTACAGCTCCATTCATTTGAGGTCTGTAGGCTGTAGAATTTTTATGCTTAATCTTGAAGGTTTCACACATTGCTTTCATCAGGTCACTGTTGAGATTGGAACCATTATCAGTAATGATTGACTCCGGGATGCCGAACTGGCAAATGATACGGTCGCGGACAAAGTCTGCCACAACCTTCTTGGTTACCGCCTTATATGATGCTGCTTCAACCCATTTGGTGAAATAATCGATTGCCACTAGAATGAACCTGTGCCCGTTTGATGCGGCGGGGTCGATGGGTTCGATGACGTCCATTCCCCAAGCGGCGAACGACCATGGTGAGCTTGTTGCATTAAGCTCATTAGGAGGCACCTTTATCATATCCGTATGTATCTGACAGCGATGGCATCTTAGGACATACTGGATGCAGTCCATTTCCATAGTCATCCAAAAGTAACCAGCTCAGAGTATTTTCTTGGCTAAGACAAAACCATTCATGTACGGTCCACAAGTCCCTACATGAACCTCTTCCAACAACCTGGACGCTTCCTTTGCTTCGACACACCTCAGTAATCCCAAATCGGGAGTCCTCCTATGCAGGATTCCTCTGCTATGAAAGAAGTGATTGGATAACCTCCATAGTGTGCTCTTCTGAGTAGCGTTTGCAAATTCTGGATATTCTCCTGTTGCCAGATATTTCTTAATGTCATGTTACCATGGCTTTCCATCTGCTTCTTCCTCGACATGAGCATAGTAAGCAGGTTGATCCTAGATTTTTACCGGGACAGGATCAATGAAGTTCTTATCTGGATGCTGAATCATGGAAGATAGAGTGTCCAATGCATCGGCGAACACATTCTGGACTCTGGGGACATGCCGGAATTCTATCTTTATGAACCTCTTCCTCAACTCCTGTACGTGATGCAAATACGGGAGTATCTTGGAGTTTTTGGTCGCCCATTCTTCTCGGACCTAATGTATGAGCAAGTCTAAATCCCCAATCACTAGTAACTCCTGAACGTTCATATCAATGGCCAGCTTGAGCCCTAAGATGCAGGCTTCGTACTCGGCCATGTTGTTGGTGCACGGGAATCTGAGTTTGGCAGATACTGGAAAATGTTGACATGTTTCTGATACCAGAACTGCTCCTATGCTAACTCCTTTGAAGTTTGCTGCTCCGTCGAAGAACATTCTCCACCCATCATAGGATTCTGTGATATCTTCACCTATGAAAGAGACCTTTTTGTCAAGAAAATACGTCTTTAGAGGCTCGTATTCTCCATCCACGGGATTTTCGGCAAGATGATCTGCCAGTGCCTATCCTTTAATTGCTTTCTGGGTCACGTAGATAACATCAAATTCACTCAACAGGATTTGCCATTTGGCTAGCTTGCCCATGGGCATGGGCTTCTGAAAGATGTACTTCAGCGGATCCATCCTTGATATGAGATAAGTGGTATAGGCATAGAAATAATGCCTCAACTTCTGAGCTACCCAAGTCAGAGCACAACAGGTGCATTCTAGCAGGGAGTACCGGGCCTTGTACGGGGTGAACTTCTTGCTGAGATAGTAGATGGCTTGCTCCTTTCTCCTTGTTTTATCATGTTGTCCCAAAACACAACCGAATGCCACATCCAGTATTGCAAGGTAGAGCAATAGCGGTCTACCCGGTTCGGGCGGAACTAGAACTGGCAGTGTTGACAGGTATTCCTTGATTCTATCAAAGGCCTTGTAACAATCATCAGTCCATTTAGTGGTGGCGTCCTTCTTCAACATTTTAAAGATTTGTTCACAAATGATAGTGGACTGAGCTATGAATCGGCTGATGTAGTTGAGTCTCCCCAGGAAACTCATAACCTATTTCTTGTTCTTTGGCGATGGCAATTCTTGAATGGCCTTGACCTTTGACGGATCTAGTTCTATCCCCCGTCGACTTACGATGAACCCAAGCAGTTTCCTGGCAGGAACCTCGAATGCACATTTGGCGGGATTCAGTTTCAAGTTGTACCTTCTCAATCTGTTGAAGAACTTCCTTAGATCTTCCATATGGTTAGTTGCTTTCTTGGATTTGATGATGACATCGTCTACATACACCTCGATCTCTTTGTGTATCATGTCATGGAAAATAGTAGTCATAGACCTCATGTAGGTGGCCCCAGCATTCTTTAATCCAAATGGCATCATCTTGTAACAATACATCCCCCATGGCGTAATGAAAGTCATTTTCTCCGCTTCTTCTTCGTCCATCCATATCTGATGATACCCGGCAAAACAATCAACGAAGGACTGCAGCTCATGCTTGGTGCAGTTGTAAATCAGAATATGTATGTTTGGCAAGGGGAAGTCGTCTTTTGGACTGGCCTGGTTGAGATCCTGGTAGTCAACACAGAGTTTGAACTTCCTGTCATTCTTCGGCACTGGCACAATGTTGGCTAACCACGTTGGATACTCCACTACTCTAAGGACCTTGGCTTTGACTTGTTTGGTAACTTCCTATTTGATTTTCAAACTCATGTCTGGCTTGAACTTCCTAAGCTTCTACTTTACTAGCGGACATGTCGGATCTGTTGGTAGTTTGTGAGCTACAATAGATGTACTGAGACCGGTCATATCATCATACCACCAGGCAAATATGTCCTCATATTCTTTTAAGAATTCCGTGTACTCTTCCTTTTCTGATGGTGACAGATGAACACTAATACGCGTTTCCTTGACATTCTCTGTATCCCCCAAGTTGACAACCTCAGTTTCGTCCAAGTTAGATTTATTCCTATTCTCAAAGTCCTCAACCTCTTTAACGACCTCTTCTGGTATATCATCCTCTTCTGAGTCTATATCCATTTGTTGCGTTATCTCATCGCACGTTACATTTGTCGGTTCATCAAGATAAGTAATAGTAATGTTGTGTAAATAAAGTAAATGATAGAGAAAATAATAAGAGTGAGATTCACAAGAAACGGAAATGTTTTTGATAAATTTCATAATTGTTTTGAACATCGGAGCTCTTTTCGAAATTTAAAGAAAATACGGAAAGAAAATCAACTAGCGAAAAATTAAAAGATAATGTATGGTGCTTTGTTCAGCCTTGCTACCCCGAAGCTTTTCGGGCCTTGGTGGTTCTGATGGACCAATTATTGAGGCGCGCTCCTCGGGTCACGGTTTGTATGGAAGGACCTTCCTCCCCCTCCTCCTCGAAAAAGATGCAACAATCCATATTATCATCCTCCAGGAACAAGTCCCTCATTGCTGCTAGTGTTTCCTCTTCTTCTGGCCCATAAATGACTTCGGCTGGTTGGAAAGTCTGCTCCAGTCGAGGTATCGGATGCTCCAGTGGGTAGTAGGGACTGCGCCATGGTAGCGACCAGTGGTTGAACTCCTCCCAAGTGTATTCATACCCCAAACCAAAAGTGTTACCATGTTTTTCAGCTTAATGGGTTTGGCGATTCCCTGAAGGTTTTTTCCAAGTCCCTTCCAGGCTCGTATCCACACCAATTCAGTATACTTTCGATCTTGTTATCCCACCACTTGTCCTTGTCCACGGCATTGACTCGCTCAATGTGATGGTAGGTTTCTCCGCCTAGCTTCCTTCTTCCTTCGACCGCTAGGATGGTCTGGCAACTATATATAGGATTATTACTATCGCCATGAATAATCACCTCTTGGTGATTCCACTAGAACTTCACTGCCTGGTGTAGGGTTGATGCTACAGCTCCCGTGGCGTGGATCCAAGGTCATCCCAATAGTAAGTTGTAAGATGCTGGGATGTCTATCATTTGAAAATCAACGTTGAACCAAGTCGGTCCCATTTGCAGACACAAACTGATCTCCTCAATAGTGGACCTTTGGGAACCATCAAAAACTTTGACGTTGATGGCCCCATCTTTGATCTCACGCAGGCTCTTCCCCAATGTTCTGAGAGTCACTAATGGACAAATGTTGAGGCTGGACCTTCCGTCAATCAAAGTCCTGGTGATGAAATAGTCTTCACATTGCACAGTGATGTACAATGCTTTGTTGTGGCTTAGCCCTTTCTGGGGGCAACTCATCCTCGTAGAAAGTGATTTTGTGACTCTTTAATACCTGCCCTACCATGTTCGCCATTTCTCATCCAGTTATATTGCTGGGTACATATGCCTCACTCAGTATCTTCAATAAGGCATTCTTATGGGCCTCAAAGCTTTGCATCAGAGCCAGAATGGAGATCTATGCCGGTATTTTATTCAGTTGATCAACGATTGAGTACTCTTTTGGTTGTATCTTCCTCTGGAGATCATCAGGCCCAGTTTTAATAGGGCGTCCAAAGGCCTGCTTACTTGATTCAACTAAATGCTTCGGAGTATAAATCCTGCCTGTTCTGGTCATACCCTGTGCTGTAATTGCTTCTCCAGACCTAATTTTCCCCTTCATTCTCGCCTCGGCGGTGTAATCCCAAGGAACGACCTGTGTATGGAATAGTGTTATAGCTGACATTGCTACAGGAATGGGTACCCTCGTTTTGCGAGGTAACATAGCAAATCAAATGGTACAGGTGTCTTTGGAGACCCAAACTCCATCTCAATTGGCTCTATTGTCTTTGTAGACGACGGTGTTTCAAGCTCGAGTGGTATGGACACATTTACTTCAGCATCCCCAAAGGGCTAGATCTGGACTGCAATTGGATTTAGTGTGATTGCTGGTTTCTTTGGCTCGTCACCTTCGGCAATTAATCCAATCGACCCTTTGGTGTCCCAATCATCCTCTACCTGGATCATGTGCACACATCCACCCTTATGATCAGGCAGGGGATTATGCAAACATTGGGAGCGGGCTCTTTTGCCACGATGATCTTATTGTCAATTAAGGCTTGGATTTTATCCTTTAGAGATCGGCATTCATCAATGGTATGCCCCTTCATGCCGGACTGGTATGCACGGGTTTTATTCAGGTTGACCCATTGGGAAGGATTTTCTGGAGTTATGGTAGGGATTGGGGTGACATAACCAGCAGCTTTGAGCCTTTCATACAGCTGGTCAATTGGTTCAGCAATGGCGGTATACTGTTTAGGAGGTCTGCGATCAAAATTTGGTCGAGGTCTTGGAAAATTTTTGCGAGCGGGAGGTGATTAATAGTGAGAGTGCTGAGCATTATATGCTTGGTAGATGGGTGCGGGTTGGGAATATCTTGGTGAGGTAGGTTGATATGTGGGGGATGGAGATGATTGGTAAGTAGGTGGTGGAATTTGGTAAGAGGGCGGAGGTGCATGGTAATTAGGGATAGGTTGATATATGAGATGAGGTATTGGGTAAGCTTGGTATTTCACTAGGGATGTCGTTCTCTGTGCAACCATCACGGCACTCACATCCTTTTTCTTGGACATTCGACCAGATTGTAGAGCCTTGTTGGTAGTCTACAATACCTCAAAATTAGTGACCATACCACTTTTAATGCCTTCCTCGATCATTTCCCCTAGTTTGATGATGTTGGGAAATTTCTGGCCTTCGATCAACATCAACCTTTCATAGTACTGTGGGTCCTGAGCTCGGACAAAAAATATGTTCATCTGTTCTTCTTCCAAGGCTGGCCTGACCTTAGCAGCTTCCAATCTCCAACGAGTAGCATACTCGCGGAATGTCTCCGTAGGTTTCTTCTTCAAATTTTGGATATAGAATACATGTGGCGCATTCTCGGTATTGAATCTGAACCTGTCCATGAAATCGGACGCCATACCTACCCAATTTGTCCACTTCTTAGGGTCTTGGCTAGTGTACCAAGATAGATCATCTCCTTTTAGATTTCTCATGAAGAGCTTCATGCAGATCTTTTTATCTCTTCCGACACCGACCAGCTTATCACAGTATGTCCTCAAATGGACTCTCGGATCCCCTGAGCCATCAAACATCTTGAACTTGGGAGGTTTGGACCCCTACGGAAGTTCGACATCTTGCTGGATGCAAAGGTCCTCATAATTCAGCCCCTCAATACCTTTGTTTCCTTTAACACCCTGGACTCGGCTAGTCAACTTCTTGAGTTCTGCAGCCAGGTTCCTGATAAGAAAGTCTTTGTCATCAGACTCAGGTGTGCTTGAAATAGGTTGAGTGTATTGTGGTATGGTTTCCACATAGATGGGGGTGTTGTGGGGATGATTATTTAGTGGTTCGGGAATGAGGATCGGGGTGTTGTTTAAAGTATGGCATGTGTTGCAATTTTGATAGGGAGCATGTTGTTTCTGTAGTTTCGGGATGTTTTGCGTAGGTGTAGGGTTTTGAGCATGGGGAAAGTCGACATCTAGGGTATTGAGAGAAAATGACAAGTTTTCCAAGTTTCGAACTTAGTCCAATTCTTCCTGAAATTTCAGTAATTTCTGTTCGAGCTGGGCGGCACTTTCTTTGGGAACCTAAATACCCTGAGGAACCTCTACCCTTTCAAATGAGTTCTTCTTCCTGATGTTGCTCATGTCTTCCATTTTTGCTTTGTTCTTGTTTCTGATAGGACTCGGATGAGGAGGAGGTGGAGGGCCCTTAGATCTTGTATAGTAGGATGATGATGCCAGAGTGCAAAAACTAACCTTTTTTGGGGGGAGGGGAATAAAACAAAAGTAAAAACAAAAAAAGGTAGCAAGTTAGTGAGGGTTATGAGAAGAAAACGTTGCAATATTTAAACACACAGTGCAAGAATATAAATTGTGTCCTAATTTGGGTGCCTCGTTGTGCCTGAGGTAGGCCTAGCGACAAGTTAGTTTGGAGAACTTATAATGCTAAATGCCTCATTTTATTGATAAAAATAAGACGAATCCCAAAACGATACTAAAATTGCAGAAAGTAAAATGTCACTAATGGCCATTGGTCTTATTACATTTAAAGCAAAAAAGAAAAGAATCCTATCTATTTGGCCAGAAGGACCTTCCCAAGGTTGAATGTTCTCGTTGATCAGATCCTCCAGCTCGCGTAGATTCTCCAATAGAAATGCTTTTGCTAGGTTCTCTCCTTCGTTTCCCTCCGTATTATGGCAGTCGGTGACTCTCTTTCCCACTTTTCCTTCCAATTCCAGCAGACTGTATTCCAGATACTCCAGCTTTTTGCTAGCCTTGGTGACCCTCTCTTTCCATTCATTGATTTGTTCATTTGATAGGAGATTCCTCCACTAGGTCAGCAAGAGTGTAGACGTGCTAATCATACCGAAGTTGGGGACCTTGTTCTCCATTTTCTGCAAAACAAAGTGTTAGGCCCTTACCCTGCCGGACTCGACTATTTACACCAATAATTAGCATAAAAGCATTTAGTTCTCCAAATAAATGCACAGAACATGGTGGTGTCCGTTTGGGTTCCAAGGAAACCCAGTGGACTTTGGACAAGGCTATCTTAAAGAGTCATTATGTGGACAGCATAATTGACTCGGCTAGGTTTGACAGTGATGCATGCACAGTTAAATAGAATAAGGTTTCTATGGGGTATTAGACCGGTACCCTTGAGCGGACAACTTGAGAGGGAAAGGCACAGAACCGTCGACTGCACCACTGATCGACTGGTTTTATCGCAAATATGCCTTTACCAAATTTAGGGGGCGATAATATCGGAAGGGCGCAACCACTCATTATAAGCGTTGCTATGGTATTTGTTTGGCACGAGTGGAATATGATGTTGAAGATGCAATTACAAGAACGAAACAAATTGTCACGTATTTTTACGTTCATAAAATAATGATTACAATAATTGCTCAGAATTACAACGGCATTGAAGGAAAGCAGTAAATGAAAGCATTAAAGGAAAAGAAACAAAAAGCCATGTCAGTTTCTAATAAAGACATTAAATGAAAGCAATAAGAAAGCAATAAAGTCACACATAACATGAAGTGGTAAAAGCCTAAAGAAATCCCCAACAGAATCGCGATGATGTCGACGCCCCCTTTTTCTCGCGAAATCGGGTTTACGACATTTGGGAGGACAACTCTATTCCTTTTTGGGATTTGTTTTTTTGGAATTGAAATTGAAGAGTCGCCACCTAATGATTAAGTGCATTATGACACTAAATGTTTTTGAATTGGAAAACCAGAGTTCGGGCAAGGGCTAGAAATTATCTCGAGGGGAAGGTGTTAGGCACCCCTCAAGATCCACTAGTGTGGTTCCCGACCATGTTATATTGTGACTTAAATGCAAACAACAAGTAGGCAAGCAAGAATTACAAATAAAAGGGGGTTTTCACATAATGGTTGCAAGAGATTAAATAGGTTAAAGAGTGAGTTTTTTAATAGAGGAAGCAATTTTAAAATCTTGAACAAAAGAGGAAATTTTCATATAGTCGTAGCAAGTTAACAGCAGTTTAAAAAGCTGAAGTTTGGCAAAAAGTAATTGAAATTCTGAAAATAAAACGTATAAATAAGGGAAGGGGTCCTACGTTTATACATAATATGGATCACTCCACATAACACCCGGTAACCGTTTATACACGTGGTGTTATCGCGTAGTCATCATATCCATATCTACCCTTTCCCACCCCGTTAAGGTGTTCAACGCGGAATGGTCTCGTTTTACTTATTGCATGTTATTACCCGTCCCATCCTATCAGTCCCGGAGGCACTTAGGACTACTAGTCCTACAAGGTGGGATATTAGGCTGATTGGTTTCAAAGGATAAAATCTAAGGCGACATACAAAAAGTACATACTGCATGTTGGGGGAAAGCATGTAAACATATAAAGGCTCATGTATACCTCCTCAAACAAAATACATAAGTAGCATGACCTAAACATAATTAAGGTCTCAAAAGATAGGGACTTTTACAGCAATTTAAACTTGGTTTTAAAAAAAATGAAGTAAGAACATTAATAGCACGACTCTGGGCAGAGGTTGGGAATCCAGTGATGGAAATCAGAAACTTAGTAAGAGTAAGATGTATGGATCAATTCAAAATCGTTTTCAGCAGAGTTTTGTTTTAAAAAAGAAAGCTGAGTGAGCTTAAGAAAATCAAAACAAGAATAGGAAAGGCAAAGTTGAAATTAAAAGAAGTTGGTTGGTTTTGGGCTAATAGCAACACAATTAATCAGTTATTATCCGGCCTAAAGTTTGCCTAGGCATCGTTGTACATTGTATGAATATTTTTAGAGAATGAACATGCATATTTTGATTCTGATTTATAAAGGTACGCGTGATAAAGTATTTGCAGAAAATGTTTCAAACCACTTAGCCATATTTTTAACAAAGTTATTAGACAAACGTGAATTAACTACTGCAACCCGAACGAGTGATAAGTCCTAAGGGAATGATATCTAATGCACATAGAAGTACCTAAATCATGGTTTCTAACATGCCAATACAGTAATGTCAAATTGTTTAGCTTGTTGTTAATTATTTGCTAGTTATTAACTGATCGTGATTACAAGAGAGTGTAATTACAGGCTGAAAGTAAAGAACCTAAAGCAGGATCTCTAATGAATGAGATGCATGGCCTATACAGGTTATCTATTGTGCACATAAGTAAATAAAATCCTATAAGCATGTTTTCTAGCCATTATTTATACTAAGCATGCATAACCCTCCCCCATATTCACTATTCAACCCCAATCGTTTGCTAACAAATTATTACAAACCAGTATCATCTGAATTACACTAGTAAAGAACAGAAAAATAAGAAGCTATTCTATAGGGAGCCTTTAATCAGGCCCAGTCTTCCAATCTCAACCCCTTCGAGTTCACAGCCTTTGTCATGGTCTAGGTGCAGCAAAGCTCCCTAGGGCCCCATTGGGTCCCTGGCCAATACCAACACCTAGACATTTAAAAGAAAATGCAGGACATGTGCAGTGTGGAAAACCAGTCTTGTGTGTCAAAGTTCAGTGAGTACTCAGAGGTACTCAAATCAATGCTCACACGAAGGGGGCAGAACCTATTTTCTAAGAGTAGTGTGAAGTGCAGGAAGAAGAGTTTTCGAAAATAAGGGGGTTTGTTTTTAAAAAACAGCAGAACCCCTTATTGCCTCGGCCACCCTTATTGCCTCGGCCACCCTTACCACCACAACCCACACCTTATTACTTCGTGTTGCGGCGCGTAACCCGATCCCACCGAACAATCACAATTCACACAACAACAACAATAACAACAAAAATAATTCACAAAGAATTTCTATAACCATCAATACTATTTCCATCATATACAACAACTCACATACAATTTAAGTCACAACGATAATTGCCCCTACAAGCCACATATGATATTACCACAGTTGTTTCAATTGCATCAATTACGGTTTCTTTCCATCATTTGTTACATAACTCTTACCATATAAACACATTCACACACACACATTTGGTTTGTTGCTAATTACTTGCACCATCATGCCGGGATACTTAACCAAGAACACTCAAGGCATATCAATCACAAGAATTCACAAATAGTCCACATAGGTATCATATACCAAATAATCGTACACCAAACAAAGTGACTTTACAAAGGTCAAAGTTAGCCATACATACCTGGAGCCGAATTCCCTTTTTAACTTCTACTTTCAGTTCACCAAACTGTCTAGCAACGTCAATCTATTTCACAAGTTAACATATATATCTTAGAATTGAAGTTCATAATTACTACCCGAACTTATTTAGGTTATCAACCGCACCTTTTACAAGTCTATACTCCTACACTATTCCCTTTTACTAGATTTTTAGGTATTAAAGAACATGCATGTATGGTTCAACTTTATTTTCAAGAATCAATGCATGAGAATCCCCTTTTTGTTTAAATCTGAAAACTAGTGAAATGGGGCTGGTATTATACCTGAAAGAATGGAGATGAAGATAATTGCTTGAAATTTTCCCTGCCCGGGTGACTTTGAAGAATCAAATTGATGAAGGTAGGACTTTATCTCTCAAGACTCTCTCTTCCCTCTCTCTAGTTTGTTCAGAACATACGTTAACAATGAGGGGTTGGGGTGTTTTATTGAAGAAGGGGTCGAGTTCAAAATTTAGAAAAATATGAGCCCCGAGTCAGGTATGTGATCGCATTTGCGATCGTAAAGATGAAATGCGATCGGCAGAATGGACCGCAAAAAGTGCTTAAAAAAATTGATTTGCTATCTAGGTTTGCGGCAGAAATGCAGTCCGCATAACCGATCTGCGGTCGTATAATGCACCGCATAATTGCCCTTTACAAAATTTCAAGATGATTGTGCGACGACTATGCGGTCCGCATATTAGTTATGTGATCGCATAATTGATCACATTTTGACCTCAAATTTGACTAATACACTGACTCACTTTGCGATAGAAATACCAGAACCAGCAAAACTTAGCAATAACACAAGTCCAAAATTCATCCCGATAGCCATCCGAAATCACCCCAAGACCCCCAGGACCTCAACCAGAAGTGCCAACTCATCCTAATATATCATTCAAACTTGCTCCAATCATCAAAACACCTCAACCAACACCAAAACCATCAAATTACATCGGATTCAAGCCTAAGTTCTTCTAAAACTGCCGAAACACGCATTCGATAAAAAACTCAACCAAACGACGTCCGAATGACCTGAAACTTTACACACACATCCCAAATCACTTAATGAAGCTACAAAAACTCTCAGAATTCCACTCCAACCCTCGGATCAAAATTCCTCCTATCGACCAGAATTCGCCAAAATACTAACTTCGCTAATTCAAGCCTAATTCTACATCGGACCTCCAAAATCACTTCCGATCACGCTCCTAAGTCACAAATAATCCAACGAATCTAACCACATCATAAAAACTCTGATCCAAGCTCAGATACATATAAGTCAACTATTGGTCAAACTTTCAAATTCAAGGCTTTCTACTGAAACTGTTCATTCAAATTCATTCCAAATTTTCCTGAACCAAAACCAATGATCTACATTAGAATAATGCATAACACGAGGCAAGTCATGCTTGAGAACTGGTAATCAAAGTGCAAAAGCTCAAAACGACCGGTCGGATCATTACAAATTACAAAAGAAGTAGCTACAATTTATTTATATACATTAGCCAGTCTAAGGAATTTTTATTTTATTTATATAGTTTAATTAATTGTAGTAGTTTAATTATTATTTTTAAGTTATTGAATCAGTTTCTAACTTAAAAATCAAGCCTATAAAAAGTACTTTCCTAACTAATTGATTAATATCAAAAGGGGGTTTTCTCTTGAGGCGCATGTTACTCAGGGAATAGCTAACGTACGCCTTCTCCGATGACCCGCAAGAAATGACACAATGAAACAGCTTTGGAAGCAGATATGATAGTGAGCTCAGAAAATTGAATGATTACACCGGAATCCGAATTTCCCCAAACACTAGAACCACCTCAATTGGTTCACTAGATGCAAGGTATAGGGAGTGCTCCCACAATTTTGCAAGCTCCGACGAAGGAGGAAACAATTAAGGTGAAAGAAACTCAAAAAACAGTGGAAGCAGATGCAAATTTGGCAGCACGGAAGCTTACTTTCTCAGTCGATTCGCATGAAGCAAAGATTAGCCTAGCAGATGTGGTACGAGGGAATCGATCCATACATTAGGGGTCGAAACTTGAATATTACCCACTGGTTATGAAAGAATGGATAAAAGTGGTCCGCCTCAATCAAATTGAAGTGGAGGAGAAAACTAGAAAATGACAATCAAGCTTGATTGGGTATGTATTAGGTGGGTCGCTGATATTTAAGGATATGCTGAAATTCGTCTATGGAGTTTGGAAATTCATGGACACACTACAGGTATACCTGCATGATGATGGATATTTTATCTTATGTTTCCAGAATGATGAAGATAAGCTGAAGGTGTTAGAGTTTGGGCCTTACACTTTCAATAATCGACCTATGATCCTTAAACAATGGGAGGCGAATTTTGATATTAGCAAAGAAACCAATCGAATTGTGCCTACTTGGTTCATCCTACCTGGGTTGCCGATTCAATATTGGGCAACTAAGAATTTGGGCAGAATTGCGAGCTACCTAGGAAAACCAATATGCACTGATAAATTAACAGCACAAAGGGATATAATCTCATATGCTAGAGTACTGGTAGACATAGACATCTCTCAGCCTCTCCCTGAGGATATACTGATTGAGGATGAAAAAGGAGGATTCAAAGAGCAGAAACTAGAATACGAATGGAAGCCCTCCTATTGTCAAGATTGTCTACAAATAGGACATACTACTGGAAATTGCAACAAGGCACAAGATAATGAATTTAAACATGAGAAGGGTGAAGGGCAGAATTAGAGAAGAAGAAAACAAAGACAGAAAAAATAGTAAACAACCTAATAAAAAGTGAAAGATAATAAGACTCAACCACTAGAACAGGAACAACAGAAGGTAGGAGTTCTTAAGCAAGCTGAGAACAATATGAACAATGATGATCAGGGCAGAATAGTGAAAGGGAAGATGAGAATGGTAGCTCAAGGAGATGAATTAAAAGAGGTGCCATGACTGATGAAGAAGTAGAAAGGCTGCTAAGCAAAAACCGATTCAGCTTGTTGAGAATTCAACCAAAAGTTTGGAAAGGGACACTAGAACCTCTGATAAGTTTTCCCTATAATAGTCTGTTCATGGAACATCAAAGGTCTAAATAAGCCCTTTAAGCAGAAGGAACTCAAGGCCTTCCTGCTTAAGAATAAAGTGTCCATCATAGGGTTCCTTGAGACATAAGTGAAAGATAAAAGAGTAACTAAAGTGAAAAGGAAGTTTGAAGGAGAATGGACAATTTATACCAATTATACTGCAGCTCCTAAAGGGAGAATTTGGGTACCGTGGAAGGATCATTTAGTTGAAGTTCAGGTGATTATGGCAAGTTATCAGATGATCCATTGTATAGTAAAAGATAGAGTTTCAGATTTCTTTTGTGAATTGACCTTTGTCTATGGCTACAATACAATTACAGAGAGGAAAGAAATGTGGCACCAGTTGAGAAGTCTTCATAATAACATAAAAGATCCATGGTTGGTGATGGGAGATTTTAACATTATTCTATCAGTCAATGATAGAATGAATGGAAATCTTGTAAACCAAATAGAAGTTCAGGACTTTCAAAAATGTATATCTGACTTGGGTTTGGGACAGCTGAATAAGAAGGGTTGGCAATGGTCATGGTGCAATAAACGAGATAAAACAGATAGAATATATAGTAACATTGATTGGGTGCTTGGGAATCCTAAATGGTTCATGATTTACAGTGAGATTGAAGCTTTTTATGATTGCCCTGGAGTATCAGACCACTCACCAATTATTATTAGCACTGACAAAACCAAGCAGAGACTGCCTAAGCCATTTAGATTATTCAATGTTATCCTACAACAAGAAGAGTTCAAAGAAGTGGTACAACAAGTATGGGGACAGAATATAGATGGATATGCCATGTACTCGGTATGGAAAAAGTTAAAGATAATTGAGCAGAACGCAAGACACATTAATAAAAAATTATTATCCTTGGATAGGAAACTGAATCTTATGAGAGTTGAACTGGAAGATATACAAAAATAGATGAGCACTGACTTATTTAATGGTCAGTTGATCACCAAGGAAAGAATTTACTTCAATAGATAGAGAAATGGGAAGGTATTCATGAGCAGATCTTAAAACAAAAGTCTAGGGCCACTTGGATCCAAGTTGGGGATGCAAACTCAAAGTTTTTTCATGCTCAAGTAAAAGCAAGGCAAGCGAGGAACAAAATAAGGTCTATATGCAATGAACATGGCATTAGGTTGACTGAACCAAAGCTAGTGGAAAAGGACTTTGTTCAATTTTTTCAGAAATTATTGGGAACCTGTGCTGATGAATTACCTTGTCTGGATATCAATGTTGTTAAGCTTGGCCCTTGCTTAAGTAAAGAACAACAACTGGGGATGCTAAAACAGGTCACAAGGGAAGATATAGCTCAGGTAGTTAAAGAACTACCATATGATGAAACCCCGGGCATTGATGGCTACCCAACTGAATTTTTTAAGCACTATTGGGAGGATATTGGTACAGAGATTAAAGAGGCAGTCGAGGGCTACTTATTGGGCAGATTGGGCAGTTATTTACTCTTAACAGTTTGGCTTATCAGTTATCGGCTTTAAATGTATTAATCTGTTAGCCTCCCGATAAGATATCGGACGGATTGGTATCGATTTAGCTCTTACCGGGCGGTTTACCGGCCTAAAATACATATTCACAAATCGAAATTACACCGGACATAAATGTTTGTTAAAAAGAAGTAATGATCCAGCAACATTCTTCCATTCAATTTTTATCCAGTGATTATCCTCAACTAGATACTCAAGTAATTCAAATGTTTATCCAGTGATTAAACTTGGGAGTTTGTTTCTAGATATGTTATTAAACTTTGATTTATTAACTTCAATCTCTACTGTAGGCTTAACTTCATTTCAAGAAGAGGTTTGCTGCTCAGCATCTTTGGTTTGTCACTTGCTCTGCTAGCAGAGTTGCCTTTGTGAAGGATATCGTATACTTCAGTGTAGAACTCAAGCTTAAATGTTGCTTCTGTATTTTGAATTTTCTACTATTAGTTATGTTTCAGGTTTAGTTTGTTCGGAGTTTTTTTTTTTAATTTTGTTAGAGAATCTAAAACAAATATAATTGAAATGATATGCATATAAATTATAAGAAGGATTCATGAAGTCGATCACAACTATCTTCAGATTGAGGTGCAGTTGTGTATGTTATATTTTTGCGCTAACAATAGGTTGGTTTTAGAATAAGCTCTTTCTCATTATGACCGCAAATTTAGAAAATCAATAAAAAAAATAACAATAAGGTTGGTTGAAAATATTCAGCTAATCAAATTCGATCGACCATTGAAACTTACCATATGCTGACTTTTGCTCTGGCTATGGTGAGAGGGAGAGGCGAAAGGGAGATCGGTGGCTGGTGGAAGTCGACGAGGACTGGTGTGGTGGCTGCTGGTTTAGGTTTTAGGGTTTCTAGGAATTAGGTTTAGCCATTTGGGAATTGGGACCTTAGGTGCGTAACGTTTGCCTTAAATAGACAGAGTACTGGAAACTAAAGTCAAGGGTTTTGTTTTATATATATATATATATATATATATATATATATATATATATATATATATATATATATATATATATATATATTCTTAATGGGTTAACGGATTATCCGTTAAGAAAATTGAATAATCCGCCCCCAAATCGATAAGCCGTTAATAAAAAAATCTCAATATGTTCCCCGTCCGTTAAGCCATTAACCCGTTACCAATAAGCTATTAAGCTTCTGTTCGATTCGGTTTTTGGTTTCGGATCGGTTTTGAACACCCCTAGGTAGTCCTGGAATTCTTTGCAAGTAGGAAACTATTAAAGAGTATAAACTGCACAACTGTTACCTTGGTGCCTAAAGTAGCATGTCCTATTTATGTGAAAGAGTACAGACCAATTGTATAATGTACTACCTTGTACAAGGTGATAGCTAAAATCCTAATAGAGAAGCTGAAAACAATGATAGATTATGTGGTTGGACCTGCACAGTCTGCATTTATTGAAGGGAGGAACATATTGGATAATGTAATACTGGCACATGAATTAGTCAAATGTTACACACAAAAAGGAGTATCAACCAGATGCTTAATCAAGGTAGATATAAGTAAGGCATATGACTCAGTAGAATGGCCATTCCTAATAATGATTCTGCTAGAATATGGTATGCCAGTGAAGATAGTAGAGTTGATAATCGAATGTGTTACAAGTGTGAGCTATTCCTTGATTCTTAATGGGGGTTTGACAACTAAATTCCAAGCAAGAAAGGGTTTGAGATAGGGGGGCCCTATGTCCCCCTACTTGTTTGTATTGGTTATGGAATATCTCTATAGAAACTTGAAGACTCTTGATCAGATTCCAGATTTTAACTACCATCCAAGGTGTGCCAAACTCAAAATAACACATATTTGTTTTGCAGATGACTTGATTATGTGTTGCAGAGCTGATAGAGTATCAATACAGTTGATGCTAAAGGCATTTCACCACTTCTCTGGAGTAACTGGGCTACATGCTAATATGGAAAAAAATTCTTTCTATGTTGCAGGAATAACCAAGGAGTTCAAGAACTTGATTATCTTTGAAATGCACTTTACATTAGGAGAATTCTCATTTAAGTACTTGGAAGTGCCACTGTCAACAAAGAAGTTATCAATAGCCCAATGCATGCCACAGGTAGAAAGAATTATAGCAAGAATCAAGTGCTGGACCACCAAGTTTCTATCATATAGTGGCGGGCTGCAATTAATCAAAAGTGTCCTATTCGAAATGCAAACATATTGGGCACAAGTTTTTCTGCTACCTAAGAAGATAATTCATATGGTTACTACTGCTTGTAGGACATTCCTTTGGGCAGGTAGTACTGAGATATCAAAAAGATCTTTAGTGTCATGGGAGAATCTCTGTATGCAAGGTTCAGCTGGAGGTTTGGGGATCCTGGCCTTCTACTCATGGAACAAGACTGCCTTATGCAAGATACTATGGGCCATCAGTGCAAAAAAGGACATACTTTGGGTAAAATGGATTCATAATTTTTATATTAAGAGAAGGAACTTCAGAATAATGTCACCACCAAAGCAAGCCTGCTGGGTTATTAGGAAAGTTTTTGATACAAGAGAATGGTTTGAGACTATAAGTGCAACAGGAGATATCAATCAATTTTGCAAGCAAGGGAAGTTTAGCATAAAGACAGTGTATATAGTAGCAAGGCCTCAATTTCAGAAAGTTACATGGAAGAATCTTGTGCTGGGGATGTTACTGTACCAAGGCATCGATTAATTCTGTGGCTAGTACTCAACCAAAGGTTGGTAACATTGGATAGATTGGCAAAATGGAAGATTGATATGCCGAAAGAATGTGTGTTATGCACTAGCCAGAAGGAAGAGATGCTGGGTCACATGTTCTTTGAATGTGCTTATGCTAGATTAGCATGGGTTGCATTAGTTGACTGGCTGAAAGAAAACCATAATGTTGGAAGCTAGGAACAGGAATTAAAATGGCTGATCAAGAGGACAAACAGCAGCAGACCACGAGCTCAAGTTCTCACATTTCTGTTTGCAGCAACAGTTTATTACACATGGATGGAGAGGAACAAAAGAAGATTTCAGAACAAGTGTAGTACATATGCAGAAAGAATTAGAGAAATATACTTGCAACTGCACATAAAAGGCCAGAACAAGAGCAAGTGGAAGTCAATGTTAGAACAGTTAAATAGTTATCCTAGTGGAAACAATGTATAAATCAGGAGAGATTAGGAAAAGTACATAACTGTAGTTATGAGAATAGAAAGACTGTAAAGGATCTTGCTCTAGAGTCCCATGGGCTAGCGGATGTAAATATTTCCATTGGTTAAATAAAAATTTCAATTTGACCAAAAAAGTACTTTCCTCAATTCTAATTTATTATGTGCGGTATTATATTAGATACGGAGCATAAGAAAATATTAAATTTTAAAATTTATAGTATTAAATATGATAAAAAGATTTTTACGACTATAAAAGCATATCATTAAGGATGAAATATAACTTTAAAGTTAAGTTATTTGTTATTATACAAAAATCTCATTATTTATTATAAAAATAATAAGAAAATAGTAACGCATAAAATAAAACAGTGGGAATATTTGGTTTCATATATTACCTTTTAGCCGTGGATAAGAATAAAGATTCTTTTAAAATGTGAATGGAGGAGAGGGTATAGACGTCATTGCGTCGAAAAGGGAAGGGTGAGAATGGAAATGCAAAGAGTTTGATAGGGTTGGGGTAATAGGATAAAGGCTATCGGCAGCCAGCCAAACCCATCCTTCTGCTCTTCATTTTTGCTCTGTTGACTGCTGCCTGGGGTTTTAGTTCTCTATTCTTCACCAATGTGAGAGCTATTTCTGCTTGCTTTTACATCCTACCCAATCAACCCCACAGGAATTGCTGATAGCTTTTTCAATATTTTTTTTGGTTTTATTAATTGTTTTTTTTAATATTTTTTATGTACAAATATGTTTCTCTATATATGTATAACGATTTGTTTGATTGTTATGTTTAGTTGAGTGTTTATGTGAAGCATGAGCTGATTGGAAAATGGCCTATACTGTTGGAATACTTGCGGTGTATATGGGTATAGATTCGTTTTAGGCACATGTCTAGGGCTTTCTTTTCCTTAGCTTGATGAAAATGTTGCGGTTTGTATATTGATTGAACTGTTTGATTTCTAATATAGCAATATTCATTGTTTTCTGGATAAATAAGTAGAAATTTACTACTGGAAGTATGTAGATAAATCAACGATGCTATTTTTTATGTAGGCATTTTTTGTTACTCTTACTCTTCCTAATATAATTTAGGGTGTTAGGTACTTTTGTTTTTGGTTACTCGCTACCTACTATTATTTTAGTGTTCGTGTAAATTGTGTTTGACTTTCAGCCTTTGAACTCAATCATTTGATTGTTTTTTACTACTACTTTTCATTTGGAGGTGATTTTTTATAACCTTTTTCTGCAAATTTGTAAATTTTGTTTAGCATTCAGTGAAAGTTTAATTATTACATTTTTGTATTCGTCTTGGAACAGATGAATGTAGAAAAGCTACGGAAAATGGCCGGTTCGGTCAGGACTGGTGGTAAGGGAACCATGCGAAGGTTTGTCTCTTTTGAATGTTTGATGTTACTACCACTAGATAGAAATGGATAAAATAGCTCTTTTGTGACGTTGGAAAACTGAAATAATCACGAGTAGTCTGTTTCCTAATGAGAATATGGTCAATAATTGCTGGTTGCCTAAATTAGAATAGGAAGCATGGCAGGAAAAAAATTAGGACTGTGGCTGTGCCCTGTAATCCGTTGTGTTTTTTCGTTTAATATCTTCTTATTTTACAGAAAGAAGAAGGCCGTTCACAAGACAACTACAACTGATGACAAGAGACTTCAAAGCACCCTCAAAAGAATAGGGGTGAATGCTATTCCTGCTATTGAAGAGGTTAACATTTTTAAGGAGGATGTAGTTATCCAATTCATTAACCCCAAAGGTACAAATACAATCTTTTATGCAGGTTGATCTGGTAGTCATTCATCCATCTGTTAACTATTTCTTTTTGTTTTTACTATTCAGTTCAAGCCTCTATTGCTGCAAACACTTGGGTTGTTAGTGGTTCCCCTCAGACCAAGAGTATGTTTTCTTCTCTTTCATTGCATCTTGATCACTAGTAGTACTAGTGAGCTGTATCTAGTTATATGCTCCAACAAAGAACCTTGGCAGTTCAATACTTTTGCTGTTCCAACACTAAAAGAACCTTGATAATTGGTGTTTCCTGATCTGTCGTTGAATATGTTTTAAGAACCTACACCGGCTCTCCCCTTTCTCTGTGTTTTTGTTAGGGGTGTGCATTCGAATCAGTTTATCGATAAATCGAATCGATTATTTGTTATCGAAATCGAAATCGAAAAAATTGAAACCTTATTGAAACGATAACGATAAGCATATGTACAAATCGATAATCGATAAGTAATTATCGATAAGGGTCAAAATCGAATCGATAAATCGAATGCACACCCCTAGACTGTAGACGCTTGTTAAATGAGTAATTACCTATTTGTGTGGATTAATATAACATACAGAATGTATGTATATTCCGCTACTATTTTGAAAGCGGCTATACAATACTATTTTCCCTAATCTATACACTTTCCTTTACCCTAAGTCCCTTACCCTATTATTTCCTTTACCCTAAGTCCCTTACCTTATTATTTCCTCTACCACATTTAAAAAATGATCATATTTGAAGATCAAGGGAATGAAGTTCAAATTAATGGAAAACAGAATTAGCCGTGATGATGTGTTTTGTTTTTTTTATACTGTTGGTGTGTTGGTGGCATACATTTGATCTCTTACTTTAGTTTTGTTGCATGTGCTTGTTGATACAATTTTTATATTATTAATGGTGTTCGTCTTATTTTAGCTTCTTTTTGTCCATATTAGTTAGGCGAGTTTATAGCGATATACTTTCCGTGGAATCCCGCAAATTTTCTTATTGGTGTAATCGATAACCGAATCGATAAATCGAAATCGAAAAAATCGAAATCTTATTGAAACGATAACGATAAGCATAAATATGTACAAATCGATAATCGATAAGGGTCAAAATCGAATCGATAAATCGAATGCACACACCTAGTTTTTGTAACATATAAGTGTGTTTCTAAGCTTTATTTCTTTCCTATTGCAGAGTTGCAGGATATTCTTCCTCAAATTATTCACCAGTTGGGTATGTGGTCCTTTATGTTCCCTAAGATGCAGACGTCACAAAAGATTAAGCAGTATAGCATTGTTTGACTGTTTTAAAATCTGTTTTCAGGCCCTGATAATTTGGAGAATTTGAAGAAGCTAGCGGAGCAGTTCCAGAAGCAGGCACCTACCGGTGCGCCTGAAGGTGCTGCTGCAGCACAGGAGGATGATGATGATGAGGTGCCGGAACTCATCGCTGGCCAAACCTTTGAAGCTGCCGCTGCCGAGGAGGGTCACACTTCCTAAAATTCTAATTGAATTTTGTATCCATCTCAACGTTTTGAGATCCGTTTAATTTAGTTGAATGTTCTATTTGATTTTGATTGTGACAACTAAAAAATTCATCAAAATGGTTTTTCTGGTAAGCTACTTTGCCCTTCTAATCCTTAAATCTCTACATTAGCTCGGCAGAGACTCCTATTGCATTTAAGCAAGTCTTTTACGCATAAAAAATTCGTCTTTTTGCTGCTCTTGCTGCATCATATAGAAAGTAAAATAAAATTTGCCGTCAAGTACATTCATGTTCTTTCTTCCCCTTTCTCCTTTTGCAATAAGTTGCACACAAGTAGGAATTAAAAATTCAACAAATTTGAATTTCACAAAAATTCCAAGATTTCGTCAGTTGAACACTAGCATAGAATATTTTGCGTAAAATATTCTTTTGACGATATGGCTTAAGTAACTGTTAAGACCAGAGAATCTTATTAAAATCTTAAGTTCACTTTGCCAGCTTACTGATTATAATTATGTCGATCAGATAATGAGTAACGTATGCTTTTGAAAAAGGGGATAAAAGAAATTGCTGTTCCAATAACAAATGTCCCATTTATCGAGGGAGTCAGGAGAAATTTTATTTTGTGTCTCATACAACTAACACTAGTTGTATGAGGTTTTTTTTTGTCTCACAAATTTGTGGACCCTAATTTTATACTTTTGGGTCCATAGAATCTGGGTCCACAAAACTATGAGACAAAAAATGTGTCCCATACAACTAGTGTCAGTTGTATGAGATACAAAATAAAATTTTTCGGGAGAGTCAGGGGTATGAGAAGAAGCAGTCACTTTTCTTCATAATACGCATAATCCTGTTCTATCTCATTGCTAGTCATTTTAACCATTTGCTAAATGGGCCTGGATCCCAAATAAAACTCTTCAATATTTTACTCAGCCCAATACTTTCAACTGACTCAGTCTCATTCACCATTTCTAGCCAATAGGCCCTTATGGAATAAGCATGGTTCACAACAATACTCTCGCCCTAAAAAAGAACCTTGTCCTCAAGGTTCAAGTCAATTATATGAACACCATCAAGTAGGTTTTGCTCATCAACAGAATTCCCGAAATCAGAAAAATTCTTGTCCCACTCGTACCAAACAAGAGTATATATGCCAAGTATCGAAGCATACTGGCAATAAAAGTGCTTCGACCAGTTTGTTTTCAAAGAATCCATGTCATTATAAAAGATGTGGCACTTTATTGCCAAAATAGTTGCGAAGTACTCCCTTGTAAAGTATACTGAAAAGTCTACTTCACTAATGGAAAATGTCGCTTTCACCGTTGTTGCACCCAAGTCCAAGTATTTTTGTAAGAAAATGCAATTGGTGCCTTCCTGCATATGCAAATGTGCCACCATATATGCATTGTAATTGGCAAAAATGTCAACAAAATCTTCCTGATGTTCAAACATTGACTTAATTACTGTAATGTTTGTGTTCTTGCAAACGTTGTCACCAAAACTATCCACATAACTGTGAATGAACCCCCAACGTGAGATTTCAACACATATTGTTCAGTATCGGCACCAGCACCAAGTGCCTCCCTAAATTTCATGATCCATATCCTAGCAACTCGACCAAGGTTATTGGTCGGGATTGACTTTTCAAGCTCGCAAAAGATGGTAGCACGCTCTCCATAAATCACCGCCAAAGGAACAGCAGAAACAACACGTACTAGTGTAATGTAATGAACTGAAGTTTCAACAAGTGTACCTACCATCTTGAGTAGTGCATTCTCATGTGCATTCTCTGTGTCAAACAACTGTCGGCTTGCAATTTGTAAAACGTTGGTTATGACACCAAATAGGTAATTTAAATCCAAACTTATAACAACGTAGCCCCTCTTTTGTCTCGTGTCAGTAAGAAATTCAACAGTAAAAGAAAAATCACCATCCAAAATAGAACCAACTGTGACAACAGTCCAAACAGTGATGTCTCAAACTGGTATTTGGAGAAGATTCCATACAGCTCTATGTAGAAGTTGAGCATGACTATAAGAGGAAAAAATAAGATATCACTTCTAAGCATTGAGCAAGCCCTGGTCTAAGCTGAAGGCAGAGTAGTTTAGACTGTCCAGCAAGCAATTAGTAACAACAACCATCCACAGCTTTGTGAATATCAAACATGACCATGTCACAGGGAATAGAGAATGTAGAATTAATCTCTCATGAAGCCTTCTTTGTGATTGCAACAACAAACTCTAGAGGTTCGACTCCGATGGTAACAGTTTCATTAATCCATAGTACCATTGTGAAAGTTAAAGCATGTAATAACGCACCTAGTAGGAGAGCCCTACCACGCGAAAAAGACCTTAGCAGACCAACTATGTATTGCTCTGCAATTTGACCAGTAGCATCATCAAAAGAACACAAACGAATTTGTGATAGATTCTCCCAGTAGCTTGCATAGTGCACAAGATTTTATGAAATTACCATTGTGTTCAACATGCATATCAACTCTACCTAAAGAAACCTTAAATACCTTCCCAGTGTCGAACCACTTGTCCATATAGCTACAAGTTGGTAAGCCAGTATCCCTTGCATTATTACTAGAGCAAATGCAGTTACTATATTTATGTGCTATTATGGGGACTTCTAACATGGGCAATTTAGCATAAGCAAGACAAGGACCAGGATCAAAGACAATATACGTCGAACTGGACCTTGCTTTATGAACTAGACCAAACAGAGGAAACAACAGTCGAGCATCTTTACCGACCCGAATATCTGATGAATGCTTGGAGTAAATTTTAGCAAATGCTTGGAGCATCACTTGTATTTTCTCTTCCCTAGCTTGCACTCTCAATTTGCACAACAAGAACCCTAGAAGATTGCACTCCTGCCCAGTATCACACCAACAATCTAAATAGATTTTGCAATCATGGTGGAACCACAACATATTTTTAACATCTTCTTTCAAAGTTGGTTTACAGTGAAAGCCTAAGGATAGAAAACTTCCTTCAAACTGTCCATCTTCCAAATTCTCCAAGTTCGAGGTGATGACTTTTGTCTTTGAAAACTCCTAATTTCGATATAAATCTTTAGGTTCACCATATAAAAGCATACATGAATTATCCTTAAAACCTTGCCCTGTATCGAACCAATTATCCATACAACTCCAGAACAGGATAATCTCTCGTGTTGATTCATAGGCACAATAAAGATATGCGCAAGCACACGCCCTCGTATGACAACAATAATAAGTGTCACGCATATGACCATTGTTCAAATGGACACGAACAAGCACAACCAATATGTGACCAAAAGAAAACTTATCACCTGGGACCAAGCTAGCAAGATGATCCATATTCAGAGGTGCAAATTGAATGAGTTGTTCGCCGGTATTTCATTGAGGATTTGTAGATCTGCCGTATTGCGTGAATTGTCCTCCACCTTAGTGTAGCCTTGATGGTCTTCTTCTAATTTTTCATCGTCTGAATCAGATTTTATCTTCATTGCATCTAAACGTTTCGTAGAATCTATAGACAAAATCTCAAATTATTCAACCGATATAGGCACAAAATAATCCCGTCCAACAGGAAGAACTAATAGAGCATCATCATTTGAAACTTGAGAATGCATAGCAGTTTCATGACTGTGGGTATTTTCATCAAACACCTCATCTACAACAATGGCATACTTGTCTCCATCAAGTACACGAGAATTGGGGTCAGCAATTTTAGGGATTTGAGTAGAGACAGACTCATAAAAGTTGGCAATACGACTATGATCAGGAGACACATAGGTCGCTGGTGGAACCATTGTAGCGCAACTCAAGTAGTTAACACAAGCTCGTGAAGTATCTGCCATTCTCACAACATCACTGAAGGCCCGTTTCTGAAAATGCAGAAGAAATTTCTCCTTGAAATGGTACCAATCATAGAATTGGTTGTCGCAAAATAACCAATTGCACCATGCGAGGGCATCACCTTCTAGGTAGAAGGAAGGAAGAGGCAGCCAATCCTTCTTGGAGAAGCCAAGGTATGTGAAGTAAAACTCGGCTCGAAAAATCCAACTCTCGGGGTTGTCGTCACCACTGAATCTAGGGAGAAACATCGCCGCTATTGGAGTCCGATGGATGAAAGCACCAATGTAACAAATAGGCAAACTCCTTACTATACCAATATGAACTAGAACTCAATTACAAATTCGGATAGCAAGGCAACATTCAAACAACTGAAATACAATAAGAAACACAATGTAAAAGTAGCTAAGGATAAAGATAAGAAGGGGGATGAGAACTTACACTCAGAGAAAGGGGGATGAGAAGAAGCAATCACTTTTCTTCATAATACGCATAATCCGTTCTATCTCACCGCTAGTCCTTTTAACCATTTGCTAAATGGGCCTGGATCCCAAATAAAACTCTTCAATATTTTACTCAGCCCAATAATTCCAACTAGCTCAGCCTCATTCACCATTTCTAGCCCATAGGCCCTTATGGAATAAGCATGGTTCACAACAAACTCTAAGTGAAGAAAATGTAAAACAATTACTATTAGCTGGTTAATAAAAGGATTATAATACGATTTGACGAGTTCCTTTTTAACAGTTCGCTCATCAACTTATAAGAACAAATATTTAAATGGAAATTTGCAATTGCAAGAGTCAAAGTCAATTCCACTCGTTATCCGCATTCAAATCGTTGAACGAGATTGTATAGGAAAGATAATTACCTAGCATACTAATTTAGTAAAGCAAGACGCTGTCTTGCACGTCTTGTTCCCTCGTTCTATCCTTCTAATTCAAAACTATATATGATACATATATACACAACTATCGAAATTTCTTTTCCTGTACTGTGGATCTCAAAAAACCACCATTTTCCCTTCATCTTAGTGACAGGGACAAAAATAGTGAGTGCTTCATCACAACTAGGAGCATCTGCTCGACTAGATCTGCCATTTGGAAGCCTCCGCTTTGTATGGGGTAAATATTCGGACTTGCTAGGTAGACCAACGAGGGTATGACACGTGGAAATCTAGGCCGGGTAGGTGTCAGGCACCCGAAGACCTTGTGGCTGGTAGCCTCTGTTGGGGGCTTCTAGAACATTGTCACCGGTATCTCGTGACAACGGCACTATCTCGGAATCAACAAGGCCATTGTTGGCCAGTAGGGCGATGACACCGGACCAAACAAATCTCGTTCTTTTGGCCCTAACCCTGGTGCCAGATGGAGCGCATTCTCATCGTTCCTCTGACATTAGCCATCCTCGACTTCTGTGTCGAGCCAAAGACACCTTTTCAATAGTCCTTTTTGCACCATCGGCGGGTCTTTTCACAGAAAGGTATTTTTTTATTTTGTATAGAAAGATTCTGAGAGCAGTTGAAGGGACATTATCATCTTCTTGTAAAAAACTTCTCTTTTTCTCTATATTATCTCTAGAAGAGAACATTGGCAAATAAACAAAGCTCATTATTTTATTGAGCTCTAGCCTTGTTGATTTGTTAATATCACCGTAATCTCAGTTTCCATAGGTGTTCCGCGAATTACCCTAGGAGATAAGGGTTTTGGATTAATTACGATGCACTTGCCTTTAATCCCTTCTTTTATCAAAATAGCTGTTAAAGCGGATAACTTATTTTTTTTGGTAAACAATTTGGCACCGTCTGTGGGGAGATGCATCTGTGATATCATTTTGATCCTTTTGCTTTAAGCCCTTTGCAAAACAATCAAAAACTTACTTGCTATCTAACTTTGGCCATATCGAAGACTCTATGTGAAAACTCACACGCATATGGCCAACAAGTCATACCAAGGCCTCTAGTGAACCTGCCAAGCCCAAGAGTGTCCGAGGACCTGTAGGGTTCGCAACACTTTGGGGGACGTAAGTAGGAGGAAAACTAGTCTTCTTCGCATGAGGCAGGTCAAACCCGACTTTCAGCTGAAGCCCGGGCTATCGATGACGAAAACGACGATGACACCGGGTATTAGAGAGAATGATACAGCCTTCAAAGGAGATGACAACATCATCCCAAGGTAACAAGGATGTATCACAAGAAGAGTTTCAGACTCGAGAAGGTGGTGGAAAACAAGCTGGCTGCACAAAAGACATCCATGATGCGTATAGAGAGAACTATAGCCTCTTTCACCAACAGTACTTTCCCTGGAGAAATCGTGCCTTATCATCCCACAACGACTAAGACCTCAACAGATATTGCAACTAACACGATTGTAGCAAAGGTCTCTTGTGGTTCGGGGGTCGGAATGAGCGAATACGGGACCGCATAAACATTAAAAAAATGTACAGGGCTGAGCTCTTCAGCTTCGTGTAAGAGATACCGCCTAAATAGATCAGATACTTGGGGCCTCACTAGTTGTCAAGGGCGTAGACACCAAAAAGTATGCAAAGCTTCTATTTAAATCAAGTGCGCCTCCGGTGCTCATCCCAAAAAGATTCAAAATACCAAATATGCTGAGATATGACTGTCGCGCCCCACTTTTTCCTCTCTTTTTGGATTAGTCAGGGTTTTTGATATTATTAGGACAACTCATTTCCTTTTGGAAAAAAGATATAAGGAATTGAAAAGTAACCACCTAAAAATTTAAGTTGCGTTCGGGCACCTATTACGGGTCATTTACAACACTAATTATACAACAAGAGATGGGTAAGGCTTGAAGCTACTTCAAGGGGAAGGTGTTAGGCACCCCTCAAAGTCCACAACGGTGGATCCCGGCCAAACTAACTTTGTGAATTAATCTGATGCAAATAAATGGTCTAAGCACACATATGTAAAAGGAATATTGATTTTAATAGTTAAGCAATCTAAGCACACATATGTAAAAGGAAAAAGGGGGTCCTAAGTTATTTATCCTATAGGATCACATCTATGAAATTCTCGGCAATCACTCCTCAATGAGGGGCTACACGTTGCATTAGCGCACAAGTCAACATATCATTTTCTACCCATGATCCCACCCCTTAGTGGTTATTAAGCGAGTTGTACTTAACGAACTCTAAGCGTGCTATTACCTGTCCGTTCCTTGTGGTCCCGAAATAGTTTGGGACCTCTAAATCTAGAAAGTTCTAGACAATCATAAGGTATTTAAAAGGGCAACAATCTAGGAGACAATCAAATAACATGTAGTACAAGAAAATAGGGACAAGAAGTAGTTAAAAGGCTCATGTTTACCTCCGCACAGATAAAGCAAATAAACAACACGTCTCAAATACAGATACATGTAGTTTTTTGGAGACAAGAATCCTAGGACAGGATGTCCAGGTGAACATCAATACACACAATATGGAAACATTCAATGGCAGAGTCCTAATCGATTTGTCTACTGATTTTAAGTCCTATAAAACTTAAGCAGTTTAACACAATCAGGACGCAATTTTCAGTTTCATATAGAGATTGGTTACTTAAGGCTTGCCTATGCGTAGGATTGTATGCAATCACAATTACAGGAGATGATTAACATTTTTAGAAATTGTTCAACCTAAAACATGCTGTTCTAGGTGACACAGATTTATAACAGGTGATTTATACTGATTCGGTCTTAAAGACATGATATTTATACGAGAAGTTGCTTTTATACCTTTTCATGGACATTGACTTATTTTAATCGAAATAAGCAGGTTCAAACAAATACAAACAAAGTTTGGCAAAGTTTGGCTTTGGTGTCATGTGGAATATCTCATGCAAAAATTGTAACAAGTTGTAATTTTAATTTGACTAATTGATTCCTTACCATTTTATTGTGCAACGGATATCTTCCTTCCTTTAGTATTGTCCTACTGATCAAATTATAGTAATTCCTCCATCTCTTTTAATATACTCAAGACGCGAGATTTCTAAGTGGAATTAAATAGATCAGATACTTGGGGCCTCACTGGTTGTCAAGGGCATAGAAACCAAAAGGTATGCAAAGAATCCATTTAATCAAGTGCGCCTCCGGTGCTCATCCCAAAAAGATTCAAAATGCCAAATATGTTGAGATATGACTGTCGCGCCCCCTTTTTCATCTCCTTTCGGATTAGTCAGGGTTTTTGACATTATTGGGACAACTCATTTCCTTTTGGAAAAAGGGATATAAGCAATTGAAGAGTCGCCACCTAACGAAGTAAGGTGCGTTGGGGCACCTATTATGGGTCATTTACAACACTAATTATACAATCAGAGACTGAGGGCTTGAAGTTACTTCAAGGGGAAAGTGTTAGGCACCCCTCAAAGTCCACAACGATGGGTCCCGACCAAACTTACTTTGTGAATTAATCTGATGAAAATAAACGGTCTAAGCACACATATGTAAGAGGAACATTGAGTTTAATAGTTAAGCAATCTAAGCACATATATGTAAAAGGAAAAATGGGGTCCTAAGTTGTTTATCCTGTAGGATCACATCTATGCAATTCTCGGTAATCACTCCTCAATGAGGGGCTATACGTTTCATTAGCACACAAGTCAACATATACTTTTATACCCATTATCGCACCCCTGTTATTAAGCGAGATGTACTTAACGAACTCTAAGCGTATTGTTACCCGTCCATTCCTTGTGGTCCCGGAAGAGTTTGGGACCTCTAAATCTGGAAAGTTCTAGTCAATCCTAAGCTATTTAAAAGGGCAAAAATCTAGACGAGAATCAAATAACTTGTAGGACCAGCAAATAAGGACAAGAAGCAGCTAAAATGCTCATGTTTACCTCTGCACAAATAAAGCAAATAAATAGCACGTCTCAAACACAGATACAGGTAGTTTTTTGTAGAAAATAATCCTAGGACATGATGTCCAGTTGAACATTAATACACACAATATGCAAAACATTCAATGGCAGGGTCCTAATTGATTTTTCTACTATTTAAGCCCTGTAAAACTTAAGCAGTTTAACACAGTCAAAACACAGTTTCCAATTTCATATAGAGATTGGTTACATAAGGCTTGCCTAGGGGTGGGATTTTATGCAATCACAATTATAGGAGATGATTAACATTTTTAGAAATTGTTCAACCTACAAACATGTTGTTCTAGGTGACACAGATTATAACAGGTGATTTATACTGATTCGTACTTAAAGACATGATATCTATACAGAAGTTGCTTTTATACCTTTTCATGGATATTGACTTATTTTAATCGAAATAAGCAGGTTCAAACGAATGCAAACAAAGTTTGGCTTTGGTTTCATGTGGAATTTCTCATGCAAAAATGGTAACAAGTTGTAATTTTAATTTGACTAATTGATTCCTTACAATTTTATTGTGCAAAGGATATCTTCCTTCCTTTATTATTGTCCTACAGCTCAAATTATAGTAATTCCCCCATCTCTTTTAATATACTCAAGACACGAGATTTCTAAGTGGAATTAAATAGATCAGATACTTGGGGCCTCACTGGTTGTCAAGGGAGTAGACACCAAAATGTATGCAAAGCTTCCATTGAATCAAGTGCGCCTACGGCGCTCATCCCAAAAAGATTCATAATTCCAAATATGCTGAGATATGACTGTCACGCCCCCATTTTCCTCTCCTTTCGGATTAGTCAGGGTTTTTGACATTACTAAGACAACTTGTTTCATTTTGGAAAAAAGGGATATAAGGAATTGAAGAGTCGCCACCTAACGAATTAAGGTGTGTTAGGGCACCTATTATGGGTCATTTACAACACTAACTATACAACGAGAGATTGGTAAGGTCTTGAAGTTACTTCAAGGGGAAAGTGTTAGGCACCCCTCAAAGTCCACAACGGTGGATCCCGGCCAAACTTACTATGTGAATTAATCTGGTGCAAATAAATGGTCTAAGCACACATATGTAAAAGGAACATTGATTTTAATAGTTAAGCAATATAAGCACACATATGTAAAAGGAAAAAGGGGGTCCTGAGTTTTTTATCCTATAGGATCATATCTATGCAATTTTCGGTAATCACTCCTCTATGAGGGGCTACACGTTGTATTAGTGCACAAGTCATCATATCCTTTTCTACCCATTATCCCACCTCTTATTTGTTATTAAGCGAGTTGTACTTAATGAACTCTAAGCATGCTATTACCCATCCGTTCCTTGTGGTCCCAGAGGAGTTTGGGACCTCTAAATCTGGGAAGTTCAAGAGAATCCTAAGGTATTTATAAAGGCAAAAATCTAGGGGACAATCAAAGAATATGTAGGACCAGAAAATAGGGATAAGAAGCAGTTAAACGGCTCATGTTTACCTCCGCACAAATAAAGCAAATAAACAACACATCTCAAATATAGATGCAGGTAGTTTTTTTTCTAGAAAAGAATCCTAGGACAGGATGTCTAGGTGAACATTAATACACAGAATATGCAAAACATTCAATGGCAGGGTCCTAATCGATTTGCCTACTGATTTTAAGTCCTATAAAACTTAAGCAGTTTAACACAATCATAACGCAGTTTCTAGTTTCATAAAGAGATTGGTTACCTAAGGCTTGCCTAGGTATGGGATTGTATGCAATCACAATTACAGGAGATGATTAACAGTTTTAGAGATTGTTCAACCTACAAATATGCCGCTCTAGGTGACACAGATTATAACAGGTGATTTATACTGATTCGTGTTTAAAGACATGATATCTATACGGGAAGTTGCTTTTATACCTTTTCATGGACATTGATTTATTTTAATCGAAATAAGCAGGTTCAAACAAATGCAAACAAAGTTCCTAAAAACATGGTACCTAATGCATACAAGGATGATAGTTTATTAAGGCGAGATTATTAACCTAGTAGCAGGATTTCTAAGTGGAATTATTTACGCGAGATTGAATCATGGAATAGTGATGTAAAGTGTGCTGAAATGATAAGCGTGAAGCCCTAAAACGGGATATCTAATGCAGGTTTGACATGGTTTGAATGTAAATGAGCATATCAATCCTAAGACATGGCTTCTAATGCAGATTCACAGAATATAAACCTATAGCATGTTTTCTACCCAGGATTACCAACAATATCATATAGCTACCCTCCTTTTTTTACTAGCCACCCCAATAACTCTCTACAATTAAGTATTACAGACCCATGATCGAATAAATTACATAAATAAAATAGAAATTAAACTATAAGGAGCCTGAAGTAGGCCCGAAGAAAATCCCGATAATGCCAGGGCTTCAGTAGTCTTAAATGCCAAGGATTTCATAGCCAATTTCATGTCCAGGTGTATCATAGTTCCCTAAGGACCTCAAAGATCTCGGGCAGTGCTCACACCCAGACTTTTTACAATAAGGATTGAGTAAGTGTAGTGTGGAATAGCCATCCCTAGTGTGGCAAAGTTCAAAGAGATCTCAAAAAGATCCCAAGGCAGTACACATATTGGGGAGGCTGAACCTAGGGACTTAAGAGTAGAGTGAGAGTGCTTGAAATAGTTTTGAAAAATTTTGACAAGAAAACAGTACCAAAATGACTCTATAAGAGGTTCTTTTTTTAAAAATAAGAACTGATTTAGTAGTAAAACAGTTGGATAACCAGATAAACACTTTTGAAAAATCAGCAAGCAGCCTAACTGGTTATAGGACAAACGGGTTTAGCACCATTCAACACAAATTTCACACAGGGATAGTGGGGGATTGGGGACACATAAAATATAAATTAGTGTATGGTAGCAACACATAAACAACATGATGCACAGAAGTTTTCCAAAGTTTTATGGGATTAAGAAGTTAGTCATAAGAATGGGTGGAAGAGACATAGAGCAAAGATCACAAGCATTCATGTAGAAAAAAACGTATTAACACTGGACAAGTTGGCACACAGTCAAAGTTACTTTGAGATACTAGACAATTTAGCAAAGCAAATTAAGCAAGAACCTAAGTCAACAGCCTAGGCAAACATCATGAGTATTCCTAGTTCAAACATGCTGGTATACTTAACAAGCATATTGAAACATTTTGGATAAAGAAGTAGGCAGAATTAGACATACTAATCATAGGTTTTAACAGAAACCAAATTCAGACATGCTAGGTGAAACAGTAATCAGGTAGTGCAATTTAGACATGCTAGTTATATATTGAACAACATGATGGTAAACAGGAAACCGGATTGGGAGTCATAACTAATGAACTAGAACAACTATGAAACACATAGAGTTTTGGACTTTGAAATTGAATCAGGACATACCAGTCAAGGAGAGAAAAACACAGAGTACAGAGCAGATGTGGTGCAATAGCTAGCCTTGGCTTACAGCCGGCTAGGCCAGTGAAAATTGCAAGTAAAAAAGAAGAAAAGAGAGAGAGATTTTAATTGCAAGAGAGTTTTTTTTGAACTAGTGTTCGAGTATAGAAGTGAGAATAGAGGAGAGTATATATAGTAGTCAAGAGTTAAACATAATAAGGTAAAGAATCAATTATGTAGAAATTAGGGAAATTTACAGAATCAATCATGCGTAAAATCAGTAAAGTCTCCCCTAATCAAGGGGTAATCAATAAATGGTAAAGACCAGGATAGATATTTAAGGAAAGAAATCAAGTAAGATTCAGGTACGGAGTAGGAAATTAGGGGTAAATAAACAAGAGTTCAATTAAGGAAATAATTAGTAAGAATCACCAAGTATCACAGTTAATTCAAATAAGGCACGAAACTAAATAAGATTGCAAATAAATGAATAATCAAGGATCAGCATATAAGTTTTAACGAAACAAATCAGTGAATCAAGAGTTCAAAATAACACTAATTTAAAGAGAAAAAATATAGGTTTTCCATGAATAAATAAACAGAATGAATATAGACACATAGAATCAGTCGAGAAATCGAACCAGGAACCTTAATAGAGGCACATTAGGGTTAAATCACAGGATATTCAAATTAAACGAAGGAGAAACCATGCGAATCAAAGGACACAATAAAATCATGTAGCAAGTAACACGGACAAACTCAGAATCCAAACAAATATGTCAAAAAGTTGGGGTTTTATCATAAACTAGTTAGGGTTGAGGCAAACTCAACATAATCGTCCAAAAACACTTAAGAATAGAAGATGGAACATTTAAAACCAGAAAACGTTTTGAGGAAAAGATCTTCAGGAAACCCTAGTTTAGGAAAGTGAAAAGCCACCCAAAAATCAAAAGATTTTCACAAAAATCATGTGAAAAAAGTTCAACCCATATCAGATCTTGTACAGATCTAAGAAGTTCAAAAGACGAAATTATGGGTTTTAAAAAAATAACATAGAGATGAAGACATAGGCTTAGAAATCCATATGTTTAAGGTGAAATAGGAAGATCTTACTCAAAATCGAATCAGAATGGCCTGAAATAGGCAAGATAGGGCCAAAGGTGTAATCAGACTGACCCTGGTTCCTCGAGGACCTTAGAGACGGTGGTACCCACCATAGGAGAGGCCATTAGAGACTTGGGGGTGGTGAGAAACCACCATGGACGGCGGTGGATGAGTGACGGCGAGGGAGAGATAGGGTTAGGATTAGAGAGAATTTGAGAGAGAAGGGGAAGGGGTGACGATGGGGTGAGAAGAGAGAATGAGAGGTTTGGGGGGGGGGATCTTTAGGTTTAATTATGGTAGGAATAATCTCGACCGTTGATCAAAATGATCAACGGCTAGGATTCCACAAGACTTGGATCAGGTAGGTAAGGGGTTTGAGCTTGGGTTTCCTAGGCTGATTTATAAGGGTATTTGGGCTAGTTAATTAGGCTAGGATTGAAATTAAATAAGGCCACGTATTAAATACCCCAAATAAATTAATTAAAACAATTTGTAAAATAATTACTAATTATAAAAATGAATTTTATGCATAGAAATGTTTTAAAAAGTGGTTATTTAGTATTTAAAAATACAAAAGACTAATTTCTGGTAAATAAATGCAAGAATCGTACGCATGGGCTATAATTATAAAGTCATTATAATTATAGCCAAAAGATGCCAATTTGGCTATTTATGGAATAATTTGGACTTAATAGGACAATAAATAGTAAGTTAAANCAAATAAATTAATTAAAAATAATTTGTAAAATAATTACTAATTAAAAAAATGAATTTTATGCATAGAAGTTTTTAAAATGGTTATTTAGTATTTAAATATACAAAAGACTAATTTCTGGTAAAAATAATGCTAGAATCGTACGCACGGGCTAAAATTGCAAAGTCATTGCAATTATATCCAAAAAATGCTAATTTGGATATTTATGGAATAATTTGGACTTAATAGGACCATAAATAGCAAATTAAATTGAGAAATTTTTTTGAACTCATTTGTGATGTAATTTTGTAATTATTTATTAGAAATAAAATACTTGGCGAATTAATAAAAGGTGTAGAATTTATGGAAAAAATACCAATTGATACTAATGCATGATTTTGAAGACATATATGCATTTTGAATTATTTTGGGAAAAATTGGGTGTCAATAGCTGCCCCTCTTTACCCGAAAAGGATGAAAGAGTTGTCAGGTAAAGATATGATGGTCAATTTTGACCGAATGAGGTGGTTTGAGAGATTTTAGGCCGCACTCCGGTTTTCGAGCTGCCTACATATCCCTGATTTTACAAGAATCAGGTCGTGTATAGTTATGGATTCATCGGCGGAATACACCGATGAAGTCATCGCAAGAACGGACACAAATTTCGGGATAGGTGAAAGAATGGTTTACGGGAGCGGTCAAGTTTGAGATAGTCCAAGAAACTGGAGCAAGATCACTCCTACTGGGATAGCAGTTGCTTGCTAGATCACCTGCAAATAAAGATACTACAAGCATATATTGTGCGAATATTTAGACATGATGCAGGTTCCCTTTGGACTATGAAAGCTATCTTTGGACGGTTGAGATGACGTCCTTAGACCATGATATCCTGGGCCATGAGTTGTTCAATGAGAGACTCGCAGGCCATGAAATGATGTTATCGGGCCATGCAGATGGTGCCTCCAAACCATGCCGCCTTTGAATAATGATATGCAAATTGGGGGAGATCCTCAAGCTATGACATAGTATCTTCTGGGTATGAGGATGACGCCTTTAGACTATGACGCCTTTGGACAGGTTGGAGATATTTCAGCCCATGAGATGCAATGATATGATGTCAACAAGACAAGGCTTAGTCTTGTGAAGTGGAGGGCAGAGCTTAGCCCGAAATAAGAGCAAAGTAAATAATGTTGGAGAGATAGTGCTTAGTCTCGGTGAAAAGATTGTAAATCGGAGGCAGAGCTTAGCCTCATGTAGGATGCGGGACAAGGCTGTCGATGCCCCCATTTTCTCGCAAAATCGGGTTTATGACATTTGGGCGGACAACTCGTTTCCTTTTGGGAATTGGGCTGGAATTGAAGGGTCGCCACCTAATGATTATGTGCATTAGGACACTAAGAAGAATTTTGATTTAGAAAATTAGTGAATGGGTAAGGGCTTGAAATTATCTCGAGGGGAAGGTGTTAGGTACCCCTCAAGATCCACTAGTGTGGTTCCCGTCCATGCTATAATTATGACTTTAAGTGCAAATAACAAGTAGACAAGCAAGAATTACAAATACAAGGAGGTTTTCACATAATGGTTGCAAGCAATTAAGTCAAAGTGTAACAACCCGACCGGTCGTTTTGCCTTTTAGAACCCCGTTCCCCTAAATAAAGCCTCCCGCACTTGCCTTAACTAATTTACGACTTGCGGGGGTGATTGGTTCTAGAATCGGAAGGGTTTTGAGTAAAAATATGCCCATTTGCTTCTTTAAGATTTCTTAAAAGACCAAGTTGACTTCGGTCAACATTTTGGGAAAACGGACCCGGATTCGTGATTTGACAATTTTTGAAGGTCCGTTAGAAAATATGGGACCTGGGCGTATGTCCGGGATCGAATTCCAAGGTCTCTAGCCCCAGTAATGAATTTTTATCTAAAATTGTTTAATTGAAGTTTTAAGGAATTAAAAAAACTAAGTAATCATTGATTCCCCAGGTATCGGGATCAGATTTTGGTTCCAAAGCTTGGTACATGTCTGTAATGTTGTTTAAGACTTGCCCGTAAAATTTGGTGTCAATCCGAGTAGTATAAGGGTGTTTTGACCCGTTAGAGGAGAATTAAGAACTTGAAGATTCAATAGTTTGATTCATTTGGTTTTAGGGGGTGATTCAAAGAATTAGCATTGTTTTGGGAGTTCCGAGGGTTCGAATAGGCTTGTCTCGTGATTTCAGGCTTGTCGGTATGTTCGAGCAGGGCTCGGGAGCTCCAAGCGTCAAACAAGCGAGGTTCGAGCGAAGTAGAAAAACTTAGGAAGAGCTGAAGATTTTGCTGCTTCTGTCATAACCGCATATACGGTTCTTGGGCCGTAGAAGCGAGACTGCAGATGCGGTCAGGCCGCCGCAGAAGCGAAAAGGGACAGGCCAAGGTAAAATCGCAGAAGCGGCCCAGGGACAGCAAAAGCGGTTCCGCTTATGCGACCTCCAGACTGCAGATACGGTCCAGTCACTTTAGGCCCAAGCCACATAAGCGGCCCAGTAACTGCAGAAGCAGTTCCGCATATGCAGGCCTCAGACCGCAGAAGCGGTCTTACCCCCTCTTGCCCAGTTTCGCAGATGCGGTCCCGTCTTCGCAGATGCGGTCCCGTAACCGCAGAAGCGGAAATCGCTGGGCAGTGGCCTTAATTTAATTCAAACTCAAAAACCATTTTTCATTTTACACTCCACACTTAGGCGATTTGGGGGCTTCCAAAGAGAGGGTTTCAACATAGCACTTCAAGGTAAGTTACTCCCATTCATTAATAGTTTAAATACATGTATATTAGGTAGATTAAACACTAAATATTAGATAAAATAAAGGGGTTAGATCTAGACCTAGGGTTTTAATAAAATAAAGATTTAAGCATGAAATTTTTATGAAATGGACTAGAATTTATATATTATTGATCCTTAGGTTGTAGAGAGAAATTCCTTTGAAAAATATCAGAATCCGGGCACGTGGACCCGGGGTCGGAATTTAGGAAACTTGTGGAAAAGGTTGGGAAATTACTTAAATAGTTAGAATTCGACCTTTTAAGCCTTTATTGACTAGTTCTTACCTATTTTAACTAGTTTGTGATCGTTCGGCTCCGAATTAAGAGCTTGGGTTTGTTCTCGATATTGGGAGCGCGCTTTGGAGCTAGGCGAGTCTCCTTTCTAACCTTGTAAGAGGAAATTGTCCCTATAGGTATAATAATTGAATTCTTGGTCATTGTATTCGGGGGCTACATACGTACTAGGTGACGAGAGTCCGTACGTAGCAACTATCATGCTAAGTTCGGGTAGTTTAGGACCCATGAGCATGCTTTACGTGATATTCTAGTATAGTTGATTATCTGGGATTTAGATGAACTCTTGTGATTAAGAAGGATGAGATTAGAAAATGTCCCTTAACCTATATGGTTCTTAAAACAAAATAATTGGCATTTTTATGTACGACCACCTTCATATGTGTAGTGATTGTTGTTATTGTGTGTAAATGAGTTTATTTCTATTTGACCGTGTCGCACGGTTGATTCGCGAGCGGGGTAATAGATGCATCTATGGTTCGAGCCGTTCGACCCTCGGTAGTGCACATTTAATTTCATGTTGGATCGGGCCGTACATTCCTCGGTGATTATCTGTGCATGAGTTATTTAGCTTTCTACTTGTGGGTTTTACTTCATTATTGTTCAAATATATAGAAACGCACACTCTTTATGGAAGGTTAACGGAAGAATTCCTGTTTCATACTTGTTATTCTTATGACTTGAGTTATTCTTGCTTATTATAAATTCTTCTCATTTTACTTGACCTTAGTAAGTATCAAGTCGACCTCTCGTCTCTTCTTCTTCGAGATTAGACGGGATACTTAATGGGTACATGTTGTTTATTTACTCATACTACGCTTCTGTACTTAAATGTACTGGATCTGAGGCAGGTGGATCTGGATATCATTCTGGTGCCTATCAGTGATCACATTTGGGAATTCTACGGTGAGCTGCTTCTCTTTCACGCCGATCCGCAGCCGAAGAAGTCTTTCTTTGTACTTTTGTTTTCTGTCTATCCTGATTCAGACAGTAGGATATTGTATTATTCTTTTATGTATATTCTACTAGTTGGACGTAGCTTGTGACACCAGGTTCTGGCACACACATTGGTAGATGATTATTTTGGGGTTGTGTAATTATATTATTTCAGTATTCAGCTCTTCTGGTTTAAATTCCAAATTGAATGTTTATTTCGCTTATTCTAATTAAAAGCCAGATGAGTATTTTAGAAATGTTTTCACAATTGGCTTGCCTGACAAGGGTGTCTGGCACCCTCATAACCTATTGTGAAAATGGGTCGTGACAACATGGTATCAGAGCACTAGGTTCACGTAGGTCTCACAAGTTATGGGCAAACCTAATAGAGTCTTGTAGATCGGTACGAAGACGTCTGTATTTATCTTTGGGAGGCTATAGGGTATTAGGAAAGACTACTCTTTATTAATTTCCATCGTGTAGTGGTCAGTGTATTAAATTTCCCTCTTCTATTCTCTCACAGATGGTGAGGACTCGTACCGCCGACGTTCCGAACCCGGGAGGAGCTGCTCCTCCCGTTGCTAGAGGCCGAGGTAAAGGCTGGGGGAGGGCACCAGCCTGTGGTAGGGGACGAGGGCGTCCTAGAGACATCCCAGTTGCACCACCAGCAGATCCTGTGGAGGACCCTATTATTGAGGAGCAGGACAAGGTGCCCGCAGCTGAGCCTACCCCGACGGATTTCATGGCAGCACCGGGATTTCAGGAGGTCATGGGCCGCATGCTACGGTTCATGGACACTATGACTCAGGCTGGTTTATTTCCAGCAGACCCAGCCACTTCACAGGTAGGAGGGGGAGCCCAGACCCCTACTGCTCAGGCTCCAGGCCATGTAGCTGCAGTATGTCAAACTCCGGGTGCACTACTTGCAGATGGGGCTCAGCCAGTTGCTGCAGTGGCACCCCAGCCCAGGCTAGTTGTGGATGGTGACCCACAGAAGTTATTAGATAGATGGACCAGGCTTCACCCTCCGGTCTTCAGGGATGAGCATCATGAGGATGCTCAGGACTTCATAGACAGGTGCCGGGACAGGCTGCACAATATGAGGATATTGGAGTCGCATGGAGTTGACTTCACTACTTTTTAGCTTGAGGGTAGGGCACGTAGATGGTGGTAGTTCTATGTACTTGGAAGGCCAGCAAGTTCTCCTCCCCTCACCTGGGGCCAGTTCACTCAGTTATTCCTGGATCGATACATTTCGCCTCCTGAGAGGGAAGAGCTGCGGTATCAGTTTGACCACCTGGAGCAGGGTTAGATGTCAGTGACCGAATGTGAGGCGAGGTTCTCTAAGTTGTCTCGCCATGAACTTATGATACTTCCTACAAAGGCAGAGAGAGTGTGGAGTTTTGTTACGGGGTTACATCCCACCATCCGGTCTGTATGGATCGAGAGGTAGAGATGGGTACAGGGTACCAGCTAGTGGTTGAGATTGCTCACAGGATTGAGGGTTATCGTTTGATGGGTAGAGAGCAGATGCAGCAGGATAAGAGGGCCATATTTTCAGGAGAGTTCAGAGGTTCCCCAACCAGGGGTAGAGGCCATTTCGGGAGGGGTCAGCCCAGCAGGCCCTCACACTCAGCACCACCACCCCCTCCCCGAGGTGCCCCAGCGAGGCCTTATTTCAGTGTGATGTCGGAGGGTTTTTACCGCCCACCAGTTACTCAGGTTTCCTCCGGCGGGTATTCTAGATATCAGGATTCTTCTAGTGCTCTTTTCAGCGCCATGCCAGAGAGTTCCTATCGTCCACCAGCTATTCAGGGTTCTTCCAGTGGGTATTCGAGTCAGCAGACTCAGACTTCAGGGCATCAGGCTATGTTTCCTAGAGCGTGCTATGAGTGTGGGGATCCGGGTCACCTGAAGAAGACTTGACCCAAACTTCAGGGTAAGGCAGTACAGCAGGGTCAGCAGCCCCAGACTCCGGCACCAGCTGCCCAGCCACCTAGAGGGGGAGGGTAGACGGGTAGAGGCCGTCCTAGAGGTAGAGGCCAGACAGGGAGAGGTCAGCCAGCTACTCCCAAGTTAGGTGGAGGCCAGGCAGCCGGCGCTCCAGCTAGATTCTATGCTCTTCCATCCAAGCCAGATGCATTGGCCTCAGATACCGTCTTCACAGGTATTATTTTTGTTGGCGGTAGGGATGCTTTGATACTATTTGATCCAGGGTGTACTTATTCATATGTATCGTCTCTGTTCGCTCACTTTCTGGTTGTTTCTCCTGAGCCTTTGGGTGTTCCTGTTCATGTGTCCACTTTTGTGGGCGATTCTGTGATTATGGATAAGATTTACCGATCCTGCGTGGTCACTTTTCGTGGTTTCGAGACTAGAGAAGATCTTCTGTTGCTGGACATGATCGATTTTGAGGTCATCTTGGGCATGGATTGGCTATCTCCACATCATGCCGTCCTTGATTGCCACGCCAAAACTGTCACACTAGCCATGCCAGGGGTACCGAGATTAGAGTGGAAGGGGTCTACAGTTGATATGCCTAGCAGGGTTATCTCTTTCCTGAAGGCTCAACACATGGTTGAAAAGGGGGGTTTGGCTTACTTAGCTTATGTTTGAGACACCACTACAGAGTCTCCAACGATTGATTCAGTGTCAGTAGTCCGAGAGTTTGCTGATGTGTTTCCTTCTGATCTTCCCGACATGCCTCCGGATCGTGATATTGATTTCTGCATCGATTTGGCCCCGGGAATTTAGCCTATATCAATTCCACCATACCTTATGGCCCCTAAGGAGTTGAAGGAGCAGCTATATGAGTTGTTAGCAAAGGGGTTTATCAGGCCCAGCGTGTCGCCTTGGGGCGCACCAGTGGTGTTTGTGAAAAAGATGGATGGGACTATGCGGATGTGCATTGATTACCGCCTGTTGAACAAAGTCACCATCGAGAACAAGTACCTGTTGCCTCATATTGGTGATTTGTTTGACCAGCTGCAGGGTGCTAGGGTATTCCCTAAGATTGACCTGAGGTCAGGGTATCATCAGCTGAAGATTCGGGACTCGAATGTTCCGTAAACTGCATTTTAGACTTGATATGGCCATTATGAGTTCCTCGTGATGTCCTTTGGCTTGACCAATGCACCAACAACATTTATGGATATGATGAACAGGGTATTCAGGCCTTAAATTGATTCCTTTGTTATCGTCTTCGTTGGCGACATCTTGATATACTCACGTAGCCTGGGGGGAGCACGAGCAACATTTGAGAGTAGTGCTGCAGACCTTGTGAGAGCAGAAGCTGTATGCTAAGTTCTGCAAGTGTGAGTTTTGGCTTGAGTCAGTGGCATTCTTGGGGCATATTGTGTCCGGAGAGGGTATTAAGGTAGATCCCAAGAAGATTGAGGCAGTTCAGAGTTGGCTACGTCCTACTTCAGTGACCGAGATCAGGAGTTTCCTGGGATTAGCAGGTTATTACCGGCAATTTGTGTAGGGTTTTTCATCTATTGCCTCACCCTTGACTATACTGACCCAGAAGGGTGCCCCATTCATTTGGTCCGACGATTGTGAGGAGAGCTTTTAGAATCTCAAGGCAGCTTTGACTACGACACCAGTTCTTATGTTGCCTTCCGATACGGGGATGTATACTGTCTATTGCGACACTTCACGCGTTGGTTTGGGATGTGTGTTGATGTACGAGGGGTGAGTTATTTCATATGCCTCGCGTCAGCTGAGGATTCATGAGAAAAATTACCCTGTGCATGATCTGGAGTTGGCAGCGATTGTTCATGCTCTTAAGATATGGAGGCACTATTTGTATGGGTTGCTTATGAGGTTTACACTTACCACCGTAGCTTACAACATTTGTTCAAGTAGAGGGATCTCAATTTGAGGCAGCGCAAGTGGCTTGAGTTGCTGAAGGATTATGATATTACCATTCTTTATCATCCGAGCAAGGTGAATGTGGTCACAGATGCCTTGAGTAGAAAGGCGGAGAGCATGGGTAGCTTGGCATTCATTCCAATAGAGGAGAGACCCCAAGCCCTGGACGTCCATTCCTTGGCTAACAGGCTTGTGAGGTTGGACATTTTAGAGTCTAGCCAAGTTCTAGCATATGTGGTTGCTCACTCCTTGTTATTGGGGGAGATTAAGGCCCGACAGTATTATGATCCACATTTGGCGGTTCTCAGAGAGACGGTACTTCAGGGAGGTACCAAAGAGGTTTCTATTGGCGAGGATGGCGCTCTGCGACTCCAGGGTCTTTTATGTATTCCTAATATTGATGGTTTGAGTGAGAGGATCCTAGAGGAGGCACACAGTTTGCGGTACTCTATTCACCCGGGAGTCACGAAGATGTATCATGATCTGAGGTAGCATTACTGGTGGCGGGGGATGAAGAAGGACATAGTGAAGTATGTGACTAAGTGTTTGAATTGCCAGCAGGTCAAGTATGAACATCAGAGGCTAGGTGGCCTACTTCAGCAGATGCCCATACCAGAGTGGAAGTGGGAATGCATCACCATGGACTTCGTAGTTAGGTTACTGCAGACTTTGCGGAAGGTTGCTTCAGTGTTGGTCATTGTAGAGAGATTGACCAAGTTGGCCCATTTCATTCCAGTGGCGACTACTTATACAATAGAGAGGTATGCTCAGATTTACATTTGGGAGATAATCCGATTGCATGGTGTGTCGGTGTCCATCATATCAGACAGAGGCCCTCAGTTCACTTCCCATTTCTGGAGAGCCATGTAGAGTGAGTTGGGGACTCGGGTAGAGCTTAGCACAATATTCCATCCTCAGACCGACGGACAATCGGAGCGGACATTGCAGATCTTGGAAGATATGCTTAGAGCATGTGCGATTGATTTTGGAGGGCAGTGGGATCAGTTCTTGCCCTTAGCGGAGTTTGCATACAATAACAACTACCAGTCCAGCATAGAGATTGCCCCATACGAGGCTTTATATGGTAGACATTATCGTTCTCCTATCGGGAGGTTTGATCCTGGTGAGGCTAAGATACTTGGCACAGATCTAGTACAGGATGCCTTGGATAAGGTAAAGTTTATTCAGGAGAGGCTTCGCATAGCTCAATCCAGACAAAAGAGCTACGCAGATTAAAAGGTGCGGGATGTATCATTTATGGTTAGCGAGAAGGTTCTTTTGAAAGTCTCACCCTTGAAGGGCATTATGAGGTTCGTGAAGAAGGGCAAGTTGAGCCCAAGGTTTATTGGCCCCTTTGAGGTGTTGAGACGAGTTGGGGAGGTTGCTTATGAGCTTGCTTTACCCCTAGTTTATCGGGAGTTCACCCAGTTTTTCATATTTTGATGCTTCGAAAGTATCATGCCGACCTATCCCACGTGTTGGACTTCAACACCATTTAGTTAGATGAGAGTTTGGGCTATGAGGAGGAGCCAGTTGCTATTACTGATAGACATGATCGCCAGCTGAGGTCCAAGAAGATTTCTGCGGTGAGAGTCCAGTGGAGGGGCCAACCGGTCGAGGAGGAGACCTGGGAGTCCGAGGAGGACATGCGGAGCAGATATCCCAACTTGTTCAGCAGTCCAGGTATTTTCTATATCCGTTCGAGGACGAATGTTTGTATAAGAGGTGGAGAATGTAATGATCTGACTGGTCGTTTTGCCTTTTAAAACCCCGTTCCCCTAAATAAAGCCTCCCGTACTTGCCTTAACTAATTTACGATTTGCGGGGGCGATTGGTTCGGAAATTGGAAGGGTATTGAGTTAAAATATGCCCATTTGCTTCTTTAAGATTTCTTAAAAGACCAAGTTTGACTTCGGTCAACATTTTGGGAAAATGGACCCGGATTCGTGATTTGACAATTTCTGAGGGTCCGTGGAAAATATGGGACTGGGCGTATGTCCGGAATCGAATTCCGAGGTACCTAGCCCGAGTAATAAATTTTTATCTAAAATTGTTTAATTGAAGTTTTAAGGAATTAAAGAAACTAAGTAATCATTGATTCCCCATGTATCGGGCTCGGATTTTGGTTCTGAAGCTTAGTACAGGTCCGTAATGTTGTTTAAGTCTAGCTCATAAAATTTGGTGTCAATCCGAGTAGTATAAGGGCGTTTTGAACCATTAGAGGAGAATTAAGAACTTGAAGATTCAATAGTTTGATTTATTTGGTTTTAGGGGTTGATTCCAATATTTAGAGTTGTTTTGGGAGTTCCGAGGGTTCGAGTAGGTTCGTCTCGTGATTTTAGACTTATAGGTATATTCGGGCGGGGCTCGGGAGCCCCGAGCATCAAACGAGCGAGGTTCGAGCAAAGTAGAAAAACTTAGGAAGAGCTGAAGATTTTGCTGCTTCTGTCATAACCGCATCTATGGTTCTTGGGCCGCAGAAGCGGGACTGCAGATGCGGTCAGGCCATCGCAGAAGCTAAAAGGGGCAGGCCAAGGGAAAATCGCAGAAGCGGCCCAGGGACCGCAGAAGCGGTTCCTCTTATGCGACCCCCAGACCGCAGATACGGTCCAATCACTTTAGGCCCAAGCCACATAAGCGGCCCAGTAATCACCGAAGAGGTTTCGCATATACGGGCCTCAGGCCGCAGAAGAGGTCCAACCCCCTCTTGCCCAGTTCCGCAGATACGGCCCTGTCTTTGCAGATGCGGGACCGCAGATGCGGTCCCCTAACCGCAAAAGCGGAAATCGCTGGGCAGTGGCCTTTAATTATTCGAACTCAAACACCATTTTTCATTTTACACTCCACACTTAGGCGATTTGGGGGCTTCCAAAGAGAGGGTTTCAACATAGCATTTCAAGCTAAGTTACTCCCATTCATTATTAGTTTAAATACATGTATATTAGGTAGATTAAACACTAAAAATTAGATAAAATCAAGGGGTTAGAGCTAGACCTAGGGTTTTAATAAAATAAATATTTAAGCATGAAATTTGTTATGAAATGGACTAGAATTTATATATTATTGATCCTTAGGTTGTAGAGAACTATTTTCTTCGAAAAATATCGGAATCCGGGCACGTGGGCCCGGGGTCAAAATTTAGGAAACTTTTGGGGAAGGTTGAAAAATTACTTAAATAGTTAGAATTCGACCTTTTAAGCCTTTATTGACTAGTTCTTATCTATTTTAACTAGTTTGTGATCGTTCGGCTCCGAATTTAGAGCTTGGGCTTGTTCTCGATATTGGGAGCGTGCTTTGGAGCTAGGTGAGTCTCCTTTATAACCTTGTAAGAGGGAATTGTCCCCATAGGTATAATAATTGAATTCTTTGTCATTGTATTCGGGGTCTATGTACGTACTAGGTGACGAGAGTCCGTGCATAGCAACTATCATGCTAAGTTCGGGTAGTTTAGGACCCATGAGCATGCTTTATGTGATATTCTAGTATATTTGATTATCTGGGATTTATATGAACTCTTGTGATTAAGAAGTATGAGATTAGAAAATGACCCTTAACCGATTTTGTTCTAAAAAGGAAATTATTGGCATATCTATGTATGTCCACCTTCATATGTGTAGTGATTGTTGTTATTGCATGGAAATGAGTTTATTTCTATTTGACCGCATCGCATGGTTGATTCGCAAGTAGGGTAATAGATGCATCTATGGTTCGAGCCGTTCGACCCTCGGTAGTGCACATTTAATTTCATGTTGGATCGGGCCGTACGTTCCTCGGTGATTATCTGCGCATGAGTTATTTAGCTTTCTACTTGTGGATTTGACTTCATAATTGTTCAAATATATATAAACGCACACTCTTTATGGAAGGTTAAAGGAAGAATTCCTATTTCATACTTGTTATTCTTATGACTTGAGTTAATCTTGATTATTATAAATTCTTCTCATTTTACTTGACCTTAGTAAGTATCGAGTCGACCTCTCGTCTCCACTTCTTCGAGATTAGACGGGATACTTACTGGGCACATGTTGTTTATGTAATCATGCTACGCTTCTGTACTTAAATGTACATGATCTGAGGCAGGTGGATCTAGATATCATTCTGGTGTGCATCAGTGAGCACATTTGGGACTTCCATGGTGAGATTCTTCTCCTTCACGCCAATCCGCAGCCGAAGACGTCTTTCTTTGTACTTTTGTTTTCTGTCTATCCTGATTCAGATAGTAGGATAGTGTATTATTCTTTTGTGTATATTCTACTAGTCGCCCGTAGCTTGTGACACCAAGTTCTGGCACACACATTGGTAGACGATTATTTTGGGGTTATGTAATCATATTATTTCAGTATTCAGCTCTTCTGGTTTAAATTCCAAATTGAATGTTTATTTTGCTTATTCTAATTAAAATCCACATGAGTATTTTAGAAATGTTTTCGTAATTGGCTTGCCTGACAAGGGTGTCAGGCGCCCTCATGACATATTGTGAAAATGGGTCATGACATAAAGATGCTGATGTTTGGGAAGAAAGTAGTTTTGAAGTTCTGAAAATAAACAAGGAAAGGGAAGGGGTTTTCACATAATTCCTGCAAACAATTAAAGTAAAAGAAGCTGAAAATTGAGAAGTTTTTAAAAATGTGAAAATAAACAAGTAAGGGGATGGGGGTCCTAGGTTTATAAATAATATGGATCAACCCACACAAGACCCGGTAACCATTTATACTCGTGGTGTTATCGCGTGGTCATCATATCTATATCTACCCTTTCCCATCCCATTAAGGTATTAAACGCGGAATGGTCTCGTTTTCGTATTGCATGCTACTACACGTCCCAAATTCTATCAGCCCCCGAGGCATTTGGGACTACTAGTCCTAAAGGGAAGGGAGATTTGGCTTTTATGGTTTAAAAGGATAAAATTCTAAGGTGACAATCAAAACACGTAGAGCGGATATGGGGAAACACATAACAATTAAAGGCTCAAACAGGCCTCCTCAACTTAAAGACAGATCGTTTAACATGTCTTTCACATACTAGTTATGGTCTTAATTAAACTTAAAGGGAAACGGGAGGCAGACTGATTTATTACATATTTTAGATAAGAAACTCGAATCAGACCTGCCTGTTGGTTGGAATTTAACAAAGTCTGATTCCATTAACTAATTCACCTTATGGCTTGCCTAGGCGAAACCTATAGGCATGATATCTAACAATGCAGGAACGTACTAATTTTAAAAGAAGAAGACTTGTTGGTTACACATAAGCATAAGAACCGTAGATATTAAGCAATGCTATTTACTGATTTTAGACTTATAGGCAAAATTGATGATTTAGATTTAGTTGATAGCTCTTGTAGGCATGCTTTCTAGGTGCTAAATGATTTAAAACATTTACAGTCGAAATAAAAGTACAGAAGTCCTATAGGTATGGTGTCTAGAGTGCTGTTTGTTATTCAAACCTATAAATACGTTTGCCTAGTGATATATGCATATGCAGAAATCAGGAAGTCCTATAGCCATTATCTATGTGATATGCAGAAATACGAAAAAACCTACAGACATGGTTTCTATATGAAATGCAAAAAGCTATAGACATGGTTTATATAAATGCAGAAGTGTAGAAACTTATAGACATGGTTTCTATATGAGAGCGCAAAACCTATAAATAGGATTTCTATATGAAATATAGAACCTATAAACATGTTTTCTAGATAATGTAGAAGTGCAAAAACTTATAAGCATGGTTTCTATACAAAAAATGCAGAAATGAAAGCAGGACATGATTGCTGAAGTGTATTAAGTTCCTATGAACATGATATCTACCCCTTTTCTGCATGCATGATGTACCCTCCCCTTTTCACTAAAAGTCCCAATAGTTATTACAAGATTATTACGGCCAGAATTGAATAAGAAAAGAAGTAAAATTACATCAGAAAATCTAAAAAAATTCCAACCAAGGAGAGCCTGATTCAGTCTTCTGTCTAAAGCATGAAGTAAACCAACTCCAAACATCAAATTTCCAAAGCCCTTCTCATTTTTGGGTGTGTTAGAGTTCCCAAGAGCCTCATGGAATCCGGGCAGTGCTTACACCCAAATTCATTACAGAATTGAATCATAGTGCAGTGTGGAAGGGCCAGCCCTCAAATGTCCAAGTTCAGAGGGAACTCAAGGTCCAAAAGCAAGGCTCATAGGAGGGGGGCAAAACTTAGAAGCTTGGAGAGAGTGTGAGTGCAATAGAGGAGATTCTGGGGAAAGCCAGGAAAGGCTGGTGGTCATACCCAACAATTGGAGTGCTGGCATACCCCAATCAACCTGTTAGACACATTGTTTGGGAGTTAGGATCCCTTAAAGGATCAAGTCCAGACATGAGTAACAATTTGGATGTTGCCATGTTCTGAACTTTAAATCAAACACATAGAGGGGAATAGGGGTGTAAGGTCCCGTAAAATTTTGTGCTTAAAACCTAGTAGCTCATAGTGCCAAGGTCCGAATATGTGTTAGGAATATGTAGAAGCGGTTCAGACCCTTGGTAGTGATCTAAGCTTTAAAAATCAAAAGAATCAAGTTTCCAGAAAATTGTCATTTATGCGGTCCAGAATGCGGTCGCAGATCAGCTATGCGGACCGCATTCCTGCCGCAGAAGAATTGTCAAAATTGAAGTTAAAAATGCGGTCCACTATGCGATCGCATAATCAAAATGCGGACCGCATTTCTGTCGCAAACCCAGGCAGAGAAGTCAGGTTTTTGGAGCACTTCTGCGGTCCATTATGCGGACCGCATTTCCACTCTGCGATCGCAGAGTGCGACCGCAGACCCGACTCGACTCTAGATTTTCTAATTTTTCAACCCGATCTCTTCTTCAATAAAACGACCCAACACTTCATTTTTACACATTTTCTGGGTAGAACTAGAGAGAAGGAAGAGAGGGTTCTTGAGAGAGAGAGTCTCATCCTCTTCAACTGATTTTCCAAAGTCATCCAAGCCCGGAAAATTCCAACTACTTGTCTTCATCTCCACTCTTGCAGGTAGAATCCCCAACCCTTTTTCATTGATTTTAAACTTTTAAATAAAAGGGGGAATTCTCATGAACTTATCCTTGAAAATGGAAGTTTAAATACACATGCATGTTCTTTAAAACCTAAAATCTAGTATGAGGGATTGGGTAGGAGTAAAGAAGTATGCAAAGAGGGGTTGATAACCTAAATGAGTTTGACTAACAATTGTGAACTTCAATTCTAAGTTATGTGTATTGATTCGTGTACTATATTGACGTTGCTAGATTATTTTGGTGAATTGGAAGTAGGAATTAGAAAGGAATCCAGCTTCAGGTATGTATGGCTAACTTTAACCTTTGTAAAATCGCCATGTTTGGTGTCCAAATACTTGGTATGCAATATTTTTATGAATTAGTTGGGAATTTAACCTCTCGTGGGCAGTATGTGTTTGCTTGTGTACACCAATTGTGAATTCGTGTAAGTATTAGGCCTTATATGTTGTGTAGTAAGAATTGTAGAATAATTGATAGAGGAGAATCGTAACTGGTGAAATAGGAATAACTGTGGTAACTTCTCTTGTGGTTGGTTGTGTAAAACTGTTATTGTAATCTAAATGGCACCATGGGCTATTGGTAAGATGGAAATGGCATGGATAGTCATATGAATCCTTTGGCAAGTTGTGTTGTTGTTGTTATTGAAATTTGTTGTTGTTGCTCTTAGAACCTGTTGTCGTATCTTTGTAAATGATGCAATTGGAACAACCGTGGAAGTAACATGCTTGGCTTATTGTGGATGATTAGTGAGGTGACTTAAATTGCATATGAATTGTTGAAAATGATGGAAAATGGTATTCATGGTTATGGAAACTTATAAATTGTTGTGGTTGCTCTTAAGAAGTGTTGTTGTTGATCTTTGTGAATTGTTGGTTGTTGTTGTGTTGTTTTTGAATTGTAACTGTACGGTGGGATCGGGTTGCGCGCCGCAACACGAAGTAATAAGGTGTGGGTTGTGGTGATAAGGGTAGCCGAGGTAATAAGGGTGGCCGAGGTAATAAGGGTGGAAAGTGATCGATATCACTATTGAAATGATATATGAGAATATTGTGAAATTGAAATGTGGAAATGATGATGGGGAAAGGAGAGTTTGTTAACTTGTTTGCCTTGATTGTCTTCCTTGTGTGTACTCAATTATTGCTTCCTTCTATTGTTTATTACTTGTGTATGGCTTGAGGTTACTCGGGGTAAGGTTTGTTATACACACCAGTACAATTCAAATGTACTGACGTCCCTTTTGCCGGGGGCGCTATATTCGTGTTGTGATTGTAGGTGGACCCGCAGTAGGCACTCCAGCCCACCGATCATAGCTCCCCCTTCATCTTCCATCAGTTTTTTGGTGAGCCCCACTTCTCCCGGGGCCCCTGCGTGGCTCAGGTCGCGTGTGTCCGGAGTTTTATTTTGATTTTTGTGTAAGGTATAGCCGGAGCCTTGTTGCCGGCATTTCTGTATTATTCTTTAGTTATATTTAGATTCTCCGTAGACAGGTTGTGGGTAGTATCGGGCATGGAAATTTAAAAGAGAAATATTGATGTTTGGTAATAATGTATAAAACTTGTAATTTCTTTATTATGGCGAATGATGTTGCTAATGAAAAATGAAATGGAAACCGTTATTGATATGCTTATAGAAATTGGTTAATGGAGTCCATCTCCTATTTATTCATGAGTTAGTATGGGTAGGATGAGACCTAACAGGCTTGCTCAGTTGGGTTTACTCGACTGAACGCCAGTCGCGCCCCTCGGATTTTGGGGCGTGACAAGGGGTACAGGGATTCGCAGCAGAAACAAGTGCAAAGAGAACAACATACATATTTAACACTAAGCATAGATAGCACAATAGACAGGATCGTGGAAGCTGCAAAATAAACACATTGGGATGAGGCTGAAAACTAAAGTAGAACATACCAGTTTCAGGGAAACAAAAGAAGAAAACAGTAGTCTTATGAAGCCAAAGTACAAACAAATAGTCAGAATGCTATGATCAGAGAACTATGATACTTGGGTAGCGTAAAAGTGTTGAATGGATAGTGTGTGATTGAAAGTTGGTCGTATTAACTGTGTATGATGTGTTAAAGAAGGTCATGTATTTATAGTGTATAAAACAAGCAGAAATAGGTAAGAAAATAGTTTGGAAATCAATTTCACAAGGTTTCCCTTTAATTAAGGGATTCTGATTTCAAACGGGTAAAACTAATTAAGGAAAGAGACCAATCGAATATCTTTTCAAAGAAGTACAAGAGGGGTAAATACATAGAGGTATATTTAAGGAAAAGTCTTGGCAACACACGGTTTGTGGAAATAAGGAAAGGATATCAATTAAACAGCCAGTAAATCCCAAGGTTTGAATTTGGTATGGATGAATCCAGTCCGAAAAGGTGGAGAATGGTTTTACTTAAAGAAAAATCAGTAACAATCAATCAAACCTAAAGAAAATAATTCTGATTCAATCATAAGTTGGAAAACCTTTTCGAAAGAAAGAATGCATCACACATATAAAACATACAACCATGCTCAAGCACGAAGAACTGTTATACCAATCAGTAGAAGAGTCTAGCATAGAAAAAGTTCCGAGTTATAAACACAGAAGTTCAACTTAGCTCATAGACTTAGAATGAGTCTAAAAGAGTCGAGGGTTCCAAAATAGAACCCTAGTCCAAATACAAGATCAACCTCGTCAAAACCCCCAAATTCTAGGGTTTCCAACTCGAATCAGATATAGATACGAGGAGACAAATAATTGAAGCAGGCTCAGAGGTCTCTTTCAGAGACTTATGAGAAAACAAACAAACACAATAGCAAGTTTGAAACAACAAAGTGAAGAAACTAAATTGGAACATAGTGGGGATAGAACGAACATGTTTAAGAAAACCTGAGATTTAAACAAGTCCAGAAGAGAGAAGAGGTAGTATAACACTTAAGAAAATAGTAGACGAAACATGTTTAAAGAGAACTCAAACAAGGTCCAGTAAAAAGGCAAGCAAATAACTTAAGAACTCAGTAGGAGATACATACAGTAGGAGAAAATAAAATGCCAGAAAAGTATATCAACAAGACATATAGGAAAAACACAGTAGGACGAACATGTAAGCATGATGTAGAAACACAATAGAAAGACAAGGCACAAAAGAACATATATAGTAGAGAACATAAGAAAGCAGTAGAAACACATGCGTGACAAATATACATAAAGAAAAAGGAAAAGAACAGTGAGGGAAAACATTTTGAGTTTTTCAGAAACCCTAAGCCGGAGAGAAGTAATTTTTGAAAGAAAAATTGGGGAAAACATTTTAAACTCAAGTAGAGCACAGATATAGAATCGATCTAAGAAAAAAAAAACAGAGAAAACCTCGGATAGCTAGGGTTTAAGAGGAACCCTAAAGCGAGAAAGGCTTGGAAAACGTCCGATCTAAGTCAGATGAGTCAGAACCAGGCTCAAAATGCTTTGGATACGCCGGAGCAAAGCCGGAGAGGCCATGGAACCTTGAATCGGAGAAAATCTGAACGGACACCATCGAGATCAGACCTCAAAACTTCGAACACCAAGCATTTAAGAGCAGAGATAGATGGTTATAGGCCATCCATGGCCTGATGGATTTCGGTGAGTTTGCGGTTGAAAATGGTAGAGGGCGATTATGGTTTCAAGAACCTTCGAGAGAGTTTGAGAGAAAAGAGTGTATGGGTGCGGCAGAGAGAAAAGAATGAGGGGATTAGGGTGGTGATTTAGTTTTTATTATGGAAGGGTGGATAGGAGCCATTGATCTCAGAGATCAACGGTCCAGATGAAAAGGGCTTCGATCGGGTAATTAAAATAGGTTGAGGATATGGGATTGGGCTGGTCCAGTTGGGATTCAAAATAGGGTCAGTTATAGGGGGTCAATGTGGCTATAATCGAAATGTAATGGGGCTGTAATTGAAACGAAATGAGGCCAAATTTTAAATAGCCAGTTTTCCTTTTTTTATTTTATAAAAATAGTAAACATGATTTTAATCACAAATTAAACATACCAGATCAGTTAATAATATGTAAATATTAATTTTAAAATAGTGGAACCAATTTCGTAATTATAAAATGCTATTAATTCTCAAAATAGGCTAAAATTACAATTATATGCAATTTGACTTTTAAAATACCAAATAAATTTGTAAAAATATATAAAAATTACTCTAGCTATATTTTTTTTTATAAATATGAGAATAAAATAAGTTATTCGCCAAGATGATAATTGTGGAAATAATTATTTGTTTTTATACCCCCCAAGAGAGCGAGTTTTAAGTATCTCGGGTCTATTATGTAGGGTAACAGGGAGATTGAAAAAGATGTCGCGCATCGCATTGGAGTGGTATGGATGAAGTGGAGGCTCGCTTCCGTTATTTTGTGTGATAGGAATGTGCCGCTAAGACTTAAGGATAAGTTTTATAGAGTGGTGGTTCGACCGGCTATGCTGTATGGGGCTAAGTGTTGGCCAGTCAAGAACTCCCACATGCAGAAGATGAGAGTAGCATAGATGAGGATGTTGAGATGGATGTGTGGGTGTACCAGGAGAGATAGGATTAGGAATGAAGATATCCGGGACAGAGTAGGAGTAGCCTCTGTGGAGGACAAGATGCGGGAGTCGAGGATGAGATGGTTCGGACATGTTAAGAGAAGAAACATTGATGCTCCAGTTAGGAGGTGTGAGAGGTTGGCTATGGAGAGTTTGAGAAACGGTCGAGGTAGGCCTAAGAAGTATTGGGAAGAAGTGATTAGGCAGGACATGGCACTGATTTAGCTCACCGAGGACATGACCCTTGATAGGAGTGTGTGGAGGTCGAGGATTAAGGTAGAAGGTTAGTTGGTAGTGTATAGTTGTTCACCAATAGTCTTAGTAGTATGCATGTCCCTTCATATTCTTAGATTTTTATTATGTTATGTGGTTTTGTTCGCCTCAGGTATTGTATTCCCTGTTGCTATTATTTGGTGGCACTTATCCTTTATCTTTTTTTTCCTTCCATCTTTCTTTCTCCCTTGCTTTCCTCTTCTTCTTCTTCCCCTTCCTGTGCGGGGGTCTATTTGAAACAACCTCTCTACCTGAATTAGGTAGGGGTAAGGTCTGCATACAGACTACCCTCTCCAGGCCCCACTTGCTGGGATCAAACTGGGTTTTTTGTTGTTGTTGTTGTATACTGCTAAAATGGACAATAAATTGATTTAAAAATATTTTAAAAATTGGAAAAAATAATAAAACACTTAGGCATACATGCATATATATAGTATTTGAATGTATTTTCATATAAAAAAATAGACGAAGAAAAATTGGGTATCAATAGTTGCTTCTCTTTACCCGGGAAGGATGGAAGAGTTGTCGGGTAAAGATATGATGGCCAATTTTGACCGAATGGAATGGTTTGAAGTGATTGACCGTGCTCTAGTTCCCGAGTTGCCTACATATCCCTGGTCTTACAGGAATCAGGCCTTATGTAGTTCAGGATCCGTCGGCAGAGTATGCCGATGGAGATCTTTCAAGAACGGACGCGATATTTAGGTTGAGATGGGCGGTTAAGAGTCTAGTAGGGCTGCAGGAATCGGAGTGGGATCGCTCCTGCCGAGATGGCCGTTGCTTGCTGGTTACTTACAAATAAACAAGACGCGCATATTTTGTGTATAAATTTAAATGTGATGCAATTTCCCGTCAGACCATGAATGCTGTCTTTGGATGGTTAGGATGACGCCCTCAGACCATGATGTCCTGGGCCCTGAAGCATATAATAAAGGATTCGAAGGCTATGAAATGATTCTCTCGGGCTATGAGAATGATGCCTCTGAGTGATGATGCCTTTGATTAATGATATGCAAGAGATAAAAGAGTCCTCAGGCCATGGCATGGCGTTCACGGGCTATGAAGATGGTGCCTCCGAACAATGATGCCCTTGGACAGTTTGGCGATCTTTTAGCCCATGCAATGCGATAGGTGGCGATCTTTCAGCCCATGAGAGCGTAAATAAATGTGGTGATATTTCAGCCGGTGCAAGACATAAATAAAGGTGGCGATATTTTAGTCGATGCAAGACATAAATAAAGGTGGCAATATTTCAGTCGAAGCAAGACATAAATATAGGTGGAGATATTTCAGCCGATGCAAGACATAAATACAGGTAGCGATCTTTCAGCCATGCAAATGGAGATAGAGCTTAACATCGGAAGGTAGAATGATAGCCTTATGCAATGCAAGAAATGCGGATGGAGACAGAGCTTAGTCTCGGAAGGCAGAATGGTAGCCTTATGCAATGTAAGAAAAATTTAGATGGAGGCAGAGCTTAGTCTCGGAATGTAGAATGGTAGCCTTATGCAATGCAAGAAAAATTTAGATGGAGGCAGTGCTTAGTCTCGGAAGGTAGAATGGTAGCCTTATGCAATGTGAGAAAAATGCAGATGGAGGTAGAGCTTAACCTCGGAAGGCAGAATAGTAGCCTTATGCAATGTAGAAATATGCAGATGGAGGTAGAGTTTAACCTCGGAAGGCAGAATAGTAGCCTTATGCAATGCGGAAAAATGCAGATAGAGGTAGACCTTAACCTCGGAAGGCAGAATAGTAGCCTTACGCAAGGGATAAGAGGCGAATAATGATAAAAATGCTTAGCTGATAGCTAGTAGCCGATTGTGATATTGCGGCTGCTGGGGAGATTATATGCGGATAGCAACTGTGAATAGGTGTAATGGTTCTGAGAGTTGTAATACTGAATAGTATGAGTGTATAATATATTTTGCGACTTGGGTGTCTGTATCCAAATAAAAATTGTGAGTTTTGGTACAGGGGGAAGGTTAGTTCATATCCCGATGAATTTGCTCGGTCTGCTTGGATCTATTTTGGTGATACTGTGCATATCATTGGGGCAGCGTTGCCAAACAAAGCAATTTTGGTGACAGACATGCATGGGTTTGTAAAAATACGACATGAGTATATATTTATGAAATTGTTTTTTAGATGAACCGACAACTGTGACGTGGTTCAGGACATCTCGTTTTGGAATTTTGAGAGTCCTCCTCAAAATTCTGCCCCAGTTTACTAGGCTGCTGCTTCTGACGGTTGCTTGCGATGATCAGCTGAAGTTACTTCAGAATTTTGAGGGTCCTCAAAATTCTACCCCAGTTTCCAATTGCGGGGGGAAATGAAAATTTTGTTGAATTGTGACCGAACCCATAAGGCTGCCAACGTATCCCCTCTTAAACGGGAATCAGGTCAAACGTAGTTCAAATTACATGAGGAAATAAAAAATGGTTACACATAGTATCACTTGACTGCATCTGAATTTATTGGTTTTGGCCAAACTTCTCCGTCCATTTCTGCAAGTATAAGGGATCCTCCTGTCAGAACCCGGTGAACCATGTATGGACCCTGCCAGTTGGGAGAGAACTTCCCTTTGGCTTCATCTTGATACGGGAAAATTTTCTTTAACACCAGCTACCCCGGTGTGAACCGTCTTGGTTTGACTCTCCTGTTGAAGGCTCTAGACATTCTATTTTGATAAAGCTGACCATGACAAACTGCATTCATTCTCTTCCCATCTATAAGAGCCAACTGCTCGTAACGACTCTTCACCCACTCTGCATCATTGAGTTCTGCTTCTTGTATGATCATTAGGGATGAAATTTCTACCTCGGCGGGAATGAACGCTTCTGTACCATAAACCAGCATGTAGGGAGTTGCCCCGATTGATGTGCGAACTGTGGTGCGGCATCCCAATAAAGCAAATGATAACTTCTCATGCCACTACTTATGCTTCTCTATCATTTTCCTCAGTATCTTCTTGATATTCTTGTTGGCGGCTTCTACGGCTCCATTCCTCTGGGGCCTGTAGGCTGTGGAATTTTTGTTTTTGATCTTGAAGGTTTCACACATAGATTTCATTAAGTCACTGTTGAGGTTGGAGCCATTATCAGTAATGATTGACTCAGGAATCCCGTACCGACAAACGATACGATCACGGACGAAGTCTGCCACGACTTTCTTGGTCACTACTCTATAAGATGCTGCTTCAACCCATTTGGTGAAATAGTCAATTGCTACTAGGATATACCTGTGCCCGTTTGATGCGGCAGGTTTGATTTGTCCGATAACATCCATTCCCCATGCGGCGAACGACCATGGCGAGCATGTTGTATTAAGCTCATTTGGTGGCACTCTTATCATGTCTGCATGTACCTGATAGCGGTGGCATTTTTGGACATACTGGATGCAGTCCGTCTCCATAGTCATCCAAAAATAACCTGCCCAGAGTGTCTTCTTGGCTAAGACAAAACCGTTCATATGTGGACCACAGGTCCCGGCATGAATTTCCTCTAGCAATTTAGATGCTTCCTTCGTGTCGACACACCTTAGTAATCCCAAATCTGGAGTCCTCCTATACAGGATTCCTCTGCTATGAAAGAAATTATTGGACAATCTTCGAAGCGTGCACTTTTGAGTAGTATTTGCAAGCTCTGGGTATTCTCCTTCTGCCAAATATCCCTCGATGTCATGAAACCAAGGCTTTCCGTCTGCTTCTTCTTCGACATGAGCACAGTAAGCTGGCTGATTGTAGATCATCACGGGAATAGGATTAATGAAATTCTTATCTGGATGTTGTATCATAGAAGCCAGGGTAGCAAATGCATCGGCGAATTCATTCTGGACTCTGGGAACATGTTGGAATTCCGTCTTTGTGAACCTCTTCCTCAACTCCTGTACATGATTTTGGTATGGAAGCATCTTGGAGTTCTTGGTTGCCCATTCTTCTCGGACCTGATGTATAAGTAAGCCTGAATCTCCAATCACTAGCAACTCTTGGATGTTCATGTCAATGGCCATCTTAAGCCCTAAGATGCAGGCTTCGTACTCTGCCATATTATTAGTGTAGGGGAACCTGAGCTTGGCGGATACCAGATAATGCTGGCCGGTTTTTGACACAAGGATTGCTCCTGTTCCAACTCCTTCAAATTTTTCTTCTCCATCGAAAAACATCCTCCAACCATCATAGTATTCTGCAATGTCTACTCCTACAAATGATACCTCCTTATCAGGAAAATACGTCTTCAGGGGTTCGTATTCTCCGTCCACAGGATTTTCCGCAAGGTGATCTGCTAGTGCTTGTCCCTTGATTGACTTCTAAGTCACATAGACAATGTCAAATTCACTCAACTGGATTTGCCACTTGGCTAGCTTGCCAGTGGGCACGGGCTTCTGGAAGATGTACTTCAAAGGATCCATCTCTGATATGAGATACGTAGTATAAGCACAGAAATATTGCCTCAGCTTCTGAGCTACCCAAGTCAGAGCACAACAGGTGCGCTCTAACAGAGAATACCGGACCTCGTATGGGGTGAACTTCTTATTGAGATAATAAATGGCTTGCTCCTTCCTCTATGCTTCATCATGCTACCCCAGAACACATCCAAATGCTCCATCCAATACTGCAAGGTAGAGTATTAGGGGTCTACCTGGCTCGGGCGGGACCAAAGCTGGCGGTGTTGACAAGTACTCCTTGATTCTATAGAAGGACTTCTGGCAGTTATCGGTCCATTTGGTAGTGGCATCCTTCTTCAACATCTTAAAGATTGGCTCACAAATGACAATAGATTGTGCTATGAACCGGCTGATGTAGTTAAGTCTCCCTAAGAAACTCTTTACTTCTTTCTTGTTCTTTGGCGGTGGCAATTATTGAATAGCTTTGACCTTTGATGGATCCAATTCTATCCCTCGGTGACTCACAATGAACCCAAGCAATTTTTTAGCTGGAACCCTGAATGCACATCTTGCGGGATTTAGTTTCAGGTTGTATCTTCTTAGTCTGTTGAAAAACTTCCTCAGATCTTCTATGTGATCGGTGGCTCTTTTGGACTTGATGATGACATCATCCACATATACTTTGATCTCTTTGTGTTTCATATCATGGAAAATGGTAGTCATGGCCCTCATGTAGGTTACATTCTTTAACCTAAACGACATCATCTTGTAGCAATACATCCCCCACGGCATAATGAAAGCTGTTTTCTCAGCACCTTCTTCATCCATCCATATCTGATGGTACCCAGCAAAACAATCAAAAAATGACTGCAGCTCATGCTTGGTGCAATTGTCAATCAGAATGTGTATATTCAGCAAGGGGAAGTCATCTTTTGGACTGGCCCGATTGAGATCTCGGTAGTAGACACAGATTCTAACCTTCCCATCCTTCTTCGGTACTGCCACAATGATGGATAACCATGTCGGATACTCTACTAACTTGAGAACCTTAGCTTTGACCTACTTAGTGACCTCTTCCTTGATTTTCAAACTCATATCTGGCTTGAATTTTCTGAGCTTCTATTTTATTGGGGGACAGCCAGATTAGTCGGCAATTTGTAGCCATAATGGATGTGCTCAGACCAGTCATGTCGTCGTATGACCAGGCAAATATGTCCTCATACTCTCTTAGAAACTCCATATATTCTTTCTTTTCTGACGGTGACAAATGAATGCTGATTCATGTTTCTTAGACATTTTCTGCATCTCCCAAGTTAACAGTCTCAGTCTCATCTAGGTTGGACTTAGGCCTATTTTCTAAATTCTCAACTTCCTTAACAATCTCTTCCGGTATATCATCTTCCTTTGAATCTATGTCCGTTTGTTACGTTGTCTCGTTGCATGTCACAGTCATCGGTTCATCAAGATAAGTAATAGTAATGCGGTATAAGTAAAATAATGAAAGAAAATAATAAGAGTAAGATTTATAAGAAAATTGAAATGCTTTGATAAATTCCATAAATGTTTTGAACATTGGAGCTCTTTCTTGCAAAAAATGAAATGCAAAAGGAAAGTAAACTAGTAAAATAAAAAGTGCATGGTGCTTGTTCAGCCTTTCTACCCCGAGGCACGCCGGGCTCTGGTGATTCGGATGGTCCAATTGTTGAGGCATGCTCCTTTGCTTACAGATTGTATGGAAGCGCCTTCCTCCCTCTCCTCCTAAAAAATGACACAGCAGTCCTTATCATCATCTTCCAGGAACAAATTCCTCATTGCTTCTAGTGTTTCCTCTTCTTTTGACCCATAGATAACTTCGGCCGGTTGGAAAGTCTATTCCAAGCGCGGTATTAGTTGCTCCAATGGATAGTAAGGACCGCTCCAGGGTGGCGACCATTCCTTGAATTCTTTCCAAGTATATTCATATCCCAATCCGAAGGTGGTGCCGTGTTTTTGAGCTTGATGGGCTTAGCGATTCCTTGGAGATTCTTGCCAAGTCCGTTGCCAGGTTCATACCCGCTCCAGTTGAATATGCTTTCAATTTTGTTGTCCCACCACTTCCTTTATCAATGGCATTGACTCGTTCAATGTGGTGGTAAGTTTCCCCGCCTATCCTTCTTCTTCCTCCAATCACCGGGATGGTCTGGCGACTATATATGGGATTGCTACCACCGCCCTGAATGATTACCTCCTAGTGATTCCACTCAAACTTCACTGCCTGATGTAGTGTTGATGCCCTGGGCCCGGTGGAATGAATCCATGGTTGTCCCAACAACAGATTGTAAGATGTCGGCACGTCTATCACTTGAAAATCAACGTCAAACCATGTAGGCCCCATTTGCAAACACAATCTAATTTCCCCAATATTAGACCTTTGAGACCCGTCGAAAGCCTTAACGTTGATGGCCCCATCCTTGACTTCATGTAACCCTTTTCCCAATGTCCTGAGTGTCACCAGTGGACTAATGTTGAGACTGGATCCCCCATCGACCAGGATCTTGGTGATAAAATAATCTTTGCACTGTAAGGTGATGTGCAATGCCTTGTTGTGACTCGATCCCACTGGTGGCAGCTTATCTTCGTGGAAAGTGATTTTGTGACTCTCCAATACCTGACATACCATGTTTTCCATTTCTCCTCCGATGATGTTGCTTGGTACATATGCCTCACTCAGCACTCTTAACAAGGCATTCTTATGTGCATCAGAACTCTGTAGCAAAGCAAGGATAGAAATCTACGTCGAAGTTTTGTTCAGGTGATCAATGACTGAGTATTCCTTCGCTTGTATCTTTCTCCAGAGATTATCGGGCCCGTTTTTAGTGATGGCTTGTCAACCGGAGGTCTGCTTACTTGACTCAGCCATGTGTTCTGGGGTATAAACCCTGCCGATTCTTGTCATACCCTATGCTGCAACTACTTCCCCAAACTTGGCTTTCCCTTTCCTTCTTGCCTCGGCTGTGCAGTCCCATGTATGGCTTTTGTATGGAATGGTGTTACGGCTGTCATTGATACCGAAATAGGCACCCTTGCTTTGGAAGGTAATACAACAACTTCAAATGGTACAGGTGCCTTTGGGGACCCAAACTCGACCTCAATTGGTGTTGGCATCTTTGTAGAGGCTGGTATTTCAAACTCAAGTGGTATAGACGTGTTCACCTCGGCATCTTTAGAAGGCTAAATCTGGACTACAATCAGATTAAGGGTGACTGTTGGTTTCTTTGGATTGTTGCCTTTAATGATCAAACCGATTGATCCTTTAGGATCCCAATCATCCTCTATTTCAATCATATGAACACCTTCACCCTTGTGGTCTGGTAGAGGGTTATTGCGGATATTCGTGGCTGGCTCTTTTGCCACGATGATCTTGTTGTCAATCAAAGCCTAGATCTTATCCTTCAGGGAGCGGCATTCATCAATGGTGTGCCCTTTCATACCAGAATGTTATGCACATGTTTTATTTGGTTTGAACCATTGGGAAGGGTTTTCAGGGGATTATAGCAGGGATATGGGTGACATAACTAGCAGCTTTGAGTCTTTCAGACATCTGGTCGATTGGTTCAGCAATGGCGGTATACTATTTGGGATGTCTGCGGTCAAAATTTGGTCGGGGTCTAGGAAGTTTTGACGAGGGGGAGATGAGTGATAGTGGGATTATTGAGTGTTGTAGGCTTGGTAGACGTGTGCGGGCTTGGAATATCTGGGTGATGCAGGTTGGTATGTAGGAGGTAGAGGCAATTGATAGTTAGGCGGTGGGGTTTGGTAGGAAGGTGCGGGTGTTTGGAAATTTGGAGTGGGCTGATATGTAAGTGGAGGTATTGGGTAAGTTTGGTATTTGATAGGTGATTTGGTTCTCTGTGCAACCATTACGGCACCTACGTTCCTCTTCTTGGACGTACCACCAAACTGTAGAGCCTTGTTGGTGGCTTGCAAAGCTTCAAAGTTTGTAACCATACCACTCTTGATACCTTCCTCAATCCTTTCTCCTAGCTTAATGATCTAAAAAAAATTGTGGTTTTCGATCAATATCAGTCTTTCATAGTATTGCGGATCCTGAGCCCGGACGAAAAACTTGTTCATTTGTTCCTCCCCTAAAGCAGGTCAGACCTTAGTAGCCTCTGATCTCCAACGAGTGGCATACTCACGGAATGTTTCTGTGGGTTTCTTCTTTAAATTCTGAATGTAAAACACATCCGGTGCATTTTCCATATTGAACCTGAATCTGTCCATGAAGTCGGACGCCATACTTACCCAATTCGACCACTTCTTTGGGTCTTAGCTAATGTACTAGGACAAAGCATCTCCTTTCAGGCTCCTCATAAAAAGCTTCATGCGGATATTTACATATTTTCCTACTCCGACCAACTTGTCTCAGTATGTCCTCAAGTGTACCCTGGGATCCCCTATACCATCAAACATTTTGAACTTGGGAGGTTTGTACCCCTCGGGTAGTTTGACATCGGGCTGTATGCATGGATCTTCATAGTTTAGCCCCTTAATTCCCTTACTTCCTTCGATGCCTTGAATTATAATGGTCAACTTCTTAAGGTCTTTGGCCAGATTTCTGATGAGCAATTCCTTATCATCAGACTCGGGTGTGCTTGAGATGGGCTAGGTGGAGCGTGGCACGGTCTCTACATAGATGGGGGTGTTGTGTTGGGTATGGCAGTGGTCATTTGTGGAGTTCAACGGTTCCAGGATGAATAGTGGAGTGTTATTGGGAGTGCGGCAAGTATTGCAGTGGTGGTAAGGAGGGGGTTGCTTTGGGATGTTTTGTGTAGGTATGGGATTCTGAGTATTTGGGAAGGTAACTTCTGGAGTGGTGAGGAAAAATGACAGACTTGCCCAATTCCGGACTTGATCAAGCTCTTCTTGGAATTTTAGTAGTTTTTGTTCTATCTAAGAGGCATTTTCCTTGGGGACCATAACACCACGAGTGACCTCTACCCGTTCAGCTGAGTTGTTTGAATCTCCATTTTTCTTTTGCTTTTGTGCCTGACATGGGAGGAGGAGTAGGTGGAGGGCCCCTGGATCTTGTAAAGTATGCTGATGTTGCCAGAGTTCATGAACTAACCTTTGGGGAAGGGAATAAACAAAAAGTAAAACAAAAGGTGATAAGTCAGTAAGGATTATAAGAAAAGATGTTGCAATATTTAAACACGTAGTGCAGGAAATATAAAGCGTGTCCTAGTGTTGGGGACCTCGTTGTGCCTGAGGTAGGCCTAGGGACAAGTTAATTTGGAGAACTTAGAATGCTAAATGCCTCATTTTATTGATAAAAAGGTAGACGAATCCCAAAACAACACTAAATAACAAGAAATCAAATTTTACTAGTGGCCATAGGCCTTATTACATTTCTCGAAGCAAAACAGGAAAAAATCCTATCTATTTGGTCCCAGAAGGACCTTCCCTAGACTCGGTAGGGTTAGCTCCCTCGAACAGCTCTCCTAGCTCACGTAGTCCTACAGCAGGTAAGCTCTGGCCAGATGTCCTTCTTCATTTCCTTCAGCAATTCGGCAGTCTTTGACCCTCTTCAGAAACTTCTTTTCCAGTTCCACTATACCCCGCTCTAAAAAGATCAGTCGTTTGTTGGCGCTGACAGCTATATCCTTCCATTCTTCAATTAGCTATTGATTGGATTCTTATATTTCACGGTGCTCATTTTCACATTCCCATATCATCTTGCGCAGTTGGTTGTACTTTACTTGTGCTTCAGCCTTTTCATCGATGATTCTGTGACCTCGAACAAACCCAGGTTGACCCAAACTGTTATGATTGTCCTCCAGCCAGCTTGAATAGTGTGGTCTACAAACAGCATGGTAGTGATCTGGTTCGATGGTTTCCTTTCCCAAGACAATTTTGTAGTGCCACATATGCTGAGCCCTGCACCTGTACGGACTATCGTCATTTTGGAAGTCATCCCGGAAGTGACCCATCTTTTCAGCCCTTGGTATAACCTGCTTCTGACCTGCCTATCTCATAACTCAGAGAGGGACATAAGGGTAGGTCCCCCTCAAACCGATCAGTATCAGAAATGGCGCATCCCTAGATCGAACGATGAATTCTTCAGTAGGGAACCACTTGAACATCCATTGCACTGGGTCCTCAGTCAGATTATCAAAGAGTTTGACCCATTCTCTAGCATTCTTCGGTTGGGCAAACATGTTGGGCATGTAATTCATTCGCTTCGGGTGATGAAAGGCGATATGATCGTCCTAGTCCCTACGATGGATTTCCTGTCGGTACTCACCCTTTTGGAGATGTTCCATGAGCCACAGTTGAAGTAGCAGATTATAACCCTTGAAATGTTTGGCTCTCTGTTGACACCTTTCTAGGGCTCGGTATATTTCCGCAATGATCATTGGCACGAGACTGAATAGTTTTTCGTCAATTCCTTCCATTATAGTTTTGGTGACCATAGCTATCTTGGTGTGGATTCTTGCGTTCTTCATTGGAAACACTATCATCCCCAAGAAACAGAACATGAAGACAAAGACCCTTCGAGGGATATGCCCCAATGATGTAAGGCGAACTCATCAGGATAACTACGGTAAAATTTGTTGTGACCGTAAATTTTGTACAAATAGTCAAAGGGAATGTACGACTCCTTCAAACATGTCAAGTTGGGATTCTTATTTAGACCCATCATTTTGAGAAAATCTCTACCCTTGCGATTTTCTGGCATCAACAAACCCGGAGTTTCCCATGGTATTCTAGCCAGTCCTCCTACTTCCTCAAGCAAAGGTGTTATCTCAATGTATCCAAAGTGGAATATTGACCTATCACAATCCCAGAATAGAGTGGCAGATTATATGATTTTGTTGTCGGGTTGAATTTCTAGAAGAGAAGGTAGGTTTCCTAGATAATTTCTGATAAGAGCCTGATCGTTGGAATGAAGATCTCCCCACCAGTTTAGCAATTTGGGGTTGATATTGGTGACCATGTCAAATCTGGGGACTTTGCGCTTCATTTTCTATAAGAAAAAAGATTAGGCCCTTACCCCCCACTATACTTGACTATTCTATATCAACAATTAGCATAATAAGCATTTAGTCTTCCAAATAAATGCACAGAACGTGATAAGGTCCATTTGGGTTTCAGGGAAACTCAGTGGACTTTAGACAAGGCTATCTTAAAGAGTCATTATGCGGACAACATAACTAACTTGGCTAGGTTTGACCATGATGCATGCATAGTTTAAAGAGAAATGGTTTTTATGGGGTTTTAGGCTGGTACCCTTGAGCGGACAACTCAAGAGGGAAAGGCGTGAAACTGCCGACGGCACCGATGATCGACTAGTTTTACCTCAAATATGCCTTTGCCGAATTTAGGGGGTGATAATATCGGAAGGGCGCAACCACTCATTATAAGCATTGCTATGGTATTTTGTTTGGCACGAGTGGAATATGATGTTGAATATGCAGTTACAATAATTAACAAGTTGTCACGTATTTGCACGTTCATAAAGTAATAATTACAACAATTTCTCATAATTTACAATAGCATTAAAGGAAAGTGATAAAGGAAGGCATTAAGAGAAATAAAGAAAAGAAACAAAGAGCCAAGTCGGTTTCATTGTAGAAGAAGGAATAAATACTTAAAGTCATTTAAACAAGCAAAGACATATAAAGAAGCATAAAGTCACAAATAGCATGAAATGGTAGAAGCCTTATATTAATCCCAAGCAGAGTCGCCATGCTGTCAGATGCCCCATTTTTCTCGCGAAATCGGGTTTATGACATTTGGGCGGACAACTCGTTTCCTTTTGGGAATTGGGTTGAAATTGAAGAGTCGCCACCTAATGATTAAGTGCATTAGGACACTAAGAAGAATTTTGATTTAGAAAACCAGAGAATGGGTAAGGGCTTGAAATTATCTCAAGGGGAAGGTGTTAGGTACCCCTCGATATCTACTAGTGTGGTTCCCGGCCATGCTATAATTGTGACTTTAAGTGCAAACAACAAGTAGACAAGCAAGAATTACAAATACGAGGAGGTTTTTACATAATAGTTGCAAGCAATTAAGTTAAAGAAGTTGGAGTTTGGGAAGAAAGCAGTTTTAAAAATAAACAATTAAAGGGAAGGGGTTTTCACATAATTGTTGCAAGCAATTAAAGTAAAAGAAGTTAAAGAAGCTGAAAATTGAGCAGTTTTTAAAATTCTAAAAATAAACAAGTAAGGGGAAGGGGGTCCTAGGTTTATAAATAATATGGATCACCCCACACAAGACCCGGTAACCATTTATACACGTGGTGTTATCGCGTGGTCATCATTTCCATATCTACCCTTTCCCACCCCATTAAGGTATTAAACGTGGAATGGTCTCATTTTCCTATTGCATGCTACTACCCGTTCCAAATCCTATCAACCCCGGAGGCATTTGGGACTACTAGTCCTAAAGGGAAGGGAGATTTGGCTTTTGTGGTTTCAAAGGACAAAATTCTAAGGTGACAATCAGAACACATAGAGCTGATATGGGGAAACACATAACAATTAAAGGCTCAAACAGGTCTCCTCAACTTAAAGACGGATCGTTTAGCATGTCTTACCCATACTAGTTATGGTCTTAATTAAACTTAAAGGGAAACGAGAGGCAGACTGATTTATTACATATTTTAGATAAGAAACCGAAATTAGACCTGCCTGCTAGTTGGAATTTAACGAAGTCTGATTCCATTAACTAATTCACCTTATGGCTTGCCTAGGCGAAACCTATAGGCATGATATCTAACAATGCAGGAACGTACTAATTTTAAAAGAAAAAGACTTGTTGGTTACATAGAAGCATAAGCACTGTAGATATTTACTAATTTTAGACTTATAGGCAAAATAGACGATCAAATTTAGTTTATAGCTCCTGTAGGCATGCTTTCTAGGTGCTAAATGATTTAAAACATTTACAGTCGAAATAAAAGTACAGAAGTCCTATAGGCATGGTGTCTAGAATGCTGTTTGTTATTCCAACCTATAAATACGTTTGCCTAGTGATAGATGTATAGGCAGAATTCAGGAAGTCCTATACCCATATTATCTATGTGATATGCAGAAATACGGAAAAACCTACAGACATGGTTTCTATATGAAATGCAAAAAGCTATAGACATGGTTTTTATAAATGCAGAAGTGTAGAAACTTATAGACATGGTTTCTATATGAGAGTGCAGAACCTATAAACATGATTTCTATATGAAATGCAGAACCTATAAACATTTTTTCTAGATAATGCAGAAGTGCAAAAACTTATGAGCATGGTTTCTATATGAAAATGCAGAACTGAAAGCAGGACATGATTGCTGAAGCATATTAAGTTCCTATGAACATGATATCTACCCCTTTTTGAATGCATGATGTAACCTCCCCCTTTCAATAAAAGCCCCAATAGTTATTACAAGATTATTACAACCCAGAATTGAATAAGAAAAGAAGTAAAATTACATTAGAAAAGCTAAAAAAATTCCAACCAAGGAGAGCCTGATTCAGTCTTCTGTCTAAAGCATGAAGTAAGCCAACTCCAAAGATCAAATTTCCAAAGCTGTCACGCCCCAACCTCGGTAGGCGCGACCGACACTCAATCAAGTGAACCCGACTTAGCAAGCCTTACCGAACACTTTCTACCCCAAGTCAATATGAATACGGAACCCATGCCTTTCATTAATTTAGACGAGAATACATGGTGCATACTACATCATTGGTTCATTTCATACCACAAAGATTTACCATACATAAGCTAGCTTCAAGGATTCTATTAGAGTTACAATTTATGGAGATCACAAGTTTAGGATTACAACATAGATAGTGGACTCCCCGAACACCCGTACATAACCCACACTAGTGTCTGTGGAGCCTCTAAGGATACAACAGATAAGCATAACTATCCCGGCAACAAGGTCCGGCTATACCTCCAAAGTGGAAAGCTGTAATAACAAAAGATACACCATATAGCCCCATGAAAGAAAAAGGGGCTCACCGAGGCTTCGAGTAGAAAAATGCTCCGCTACACACAATTGGCACTACCCGCTATGGAGCCACCTACAATCATAACACGAATGTAGCGCCCCCGGCAAAAGGGACATCAGTACATTTGAATTGTACCGGTATGTATAACTAAACACCGTTTTACTAGAAAGAACTATCAAACAGGTACAAATAAATAACATGGGTAAATCAAAGATGCAATTCATATAATCTTTCATACAATTTCCAAAACATAGATTAGAGCATTTCTGTCACATGTTCACCACTGTTCTCAATACCACCGCCATCTCGAACGGAGTTCGGTCACGACCCGACCGGCTAGGTCACCTCATTGGAGGCATTACTCTCAATCAATATTTCATTTCCCTTACCCAGAATTCAATATCAGCACATTACAACCATGTGTGCGGCATGGTGTCTGATCACGACCCGATCGGATAGGTCGCCTTGCCTAGGCATTACTCCATTCTCATTAGTCAACACCTCCAAATCTTTATTCCACACATGTCATAACAATTCCTGGGCACTCATGGCCACCATCATCACATCGTTTTCCCTTTTCAATAATAGTTTTACAAGTTGTGATCATAGACACATATATCAAAGATAATTCAAGTTGCAATCACAGGTAAATGGCACATAGCTAGCATGAATAATTCTTTGTTTCGATGTTGGCTTATAGCCCAAGTATTTCAACACATAACTGTACTTTTTCATCCTTCTCTAATTATCAAGAATGGTACATTATTCACGTTGAGGCACATCCTTCACGAATATAGATATATGCAAATCAATTAATGCGTAATAACAATCAATACACTAACCAATTCAACTCTTACCATACTTTCGTAAATGACAATGGAGCTCAATTTCTAATAAAAGGGGTTTTAGCCATACATACCTCAATAAAGCTTTCCTTACTCTTTTACAAATTTCCGGAACTCTTAGCACTTCGATCTATTGAGTAAGAATTACAAATTAAATAGAGAATTAGAGATGAGATTGAGATTCTAGCTTGGTTCAAGCATATTAACAAACCCTAGAGGTGCAATGTGATGTTAGGCCCCTTTTTGAGAGCAATTTATATCATTTTGTACCCCTCTTTAATTCACCACCCCCACTACTCTAAGGTTTGATATGCATTAAGGAATCCATTGTTATACCCATGAATCACCTCACTAGTGACCCCTTATATCTGAGAATAGAAAAAAAAAGAGTTGGGGTGATGAAGTCTTACCTCTTGAGATGAAGGTCTAGGGGTCTTCACTTGATTTCCTTCAAGGATTT
>MU669357.1:0-17500 GCA_026770625.1 Nicotiana glauca
GGTTCTATAGCAGGTACTCCAGTCCACCGACAGTAGCACCTCCTCTACTTTCCGTCAGCTGTATTGGTGAGCCCCATTCCACTTTGGGGTCATTTTGTATATCTTTTGTCATTTTCTCATTACATTTTGAGGTATAGCCGGAGCCTTATTGCCGGCATTTCTCTATTGCTCTAATCTTGTATTTAGAGGCTCTATAGACTATTGTGGGTGGTGGTTGATGTTGGGAGTCCGAGCTAGAAGTGTTGTTACTTGATAAGCATGTTTTTCATTAAACATGTAATATTTTTGAAACTAAGTGATGTAATTAGCTAGAATGAAATAAAGGATGCTAACGACAGATTTCTTAGCATTTTATGAAATGGGATAATATCCCCTCTTTATTTATGAACTAGTTTGGGTAGAATGAAACATAGCAGGCTTGCTCAGTCGGGTTTACTCGGTTGAGCGTCGGTTGCGCTCCTCGGATTTTGGGGCGTGACATGAGATAGTAGATGGTTTGCTCCTTTCTGCCCATTTCATCATGTTGTCCCAAAACACAACCGAATGCTCCATCTAGTACTGCAAGGTAGAGCAATAGTGGTCTACCTGGTTCGGGCAGAACCAGGACTGGTGGCATTGACATGTATACTTTGATTCTGTCGAAAGCCTTTTGACAATCATCAGTCCAGTAAGTCGCGGCGTTCTTTTTCAACATCTTGAAGATTGGTTCGCAAATGACGGTGGACTGGGCTATGAACCGGCTGATGTAGTTGAGTCTTCCCAAGAAACTCATAACCTCTTTCTTGTTCTTTGGCGGTGGCAATTCCTGAAAGGCCTTAACCTTTGACGGATCGAGTCCTGTTCCCTGTCGACTTACGATGAACCCAAGCAGTTTTCCGACAGAAACACCGAATGCACATTTGGCGGGATTCAATTTCAGGTTGTACCTTCTTAATCTGTTGAAGAAATTCCTTAAATCTTCCCCATGTGGTCCGTGGCTATCTTGGATTTGATTATGACATCATCTACATACACCTCGATCTCTTTATGTATCATGCCATGGAAAATAATAATCATAGCCCTCATGTAGGTGGCCCCAGCATTCTTTAATCCAAACGGCATCATCTTGTAACAATACATTCCCCATGGCGTAATGAAAGTCATTTTCTCCGCATCTTCTTCGTCCATCCATATCCGATGATATCCAGCAAAAAAATCAACAAATGACTGCATCTCGTGCTTGGAACATATGTCAATCAGGATGTGTATGTTTGGCAGTGGGAAGTCGTCTTTCGGACTAGCCCGGTTGAGGTCCCGGTAGACGACATAGATTCTGGCCTTCCCGTCCTTCTTGGGCACTAGCACAATGTTATTTAACCATGCCGGGTATTCCACTACCCTGAGGACCTTGGCTTTGACTTGCTTGATGACTTCTCCTGTGATTTTCAAACTCATGTCCGTCTTGAACTTTCTGAGCTTCTGCGTTACCGGCGGACATGTCGGATCTGTTGGCAATCTGTGAGCTACAATGGTATACTGAGAACGGTCATATCATCATATGACCAGACAAATATGTCCTCATACTCCTTCAAGAACTCCGTGTACTCTTTTTTTTCTAACGGTGACAGGTGAACACTGATGCGCGTTTCCTTGACATTCTCTGTATCCCCCAGGTTGACAACCTCGGTTTCCTTCAAGTTAGACTTAGGTCTTTTCTCAAAATACTCAATCTCTTTAACAACCTCTTCTGATACTTCATCCTCTTCTGAGTCTATGTTCATTTGTTGTGTTATCTCGTCGCATGTCACATTCATCGGTTTATCAAGATAAGTAATACTAATATTGCGTAAAAGTAAAAATAAAGGACAGAGAAAAATAATAATAGCGAGATTTAAATAAGGAATTGAAATGCTTTGATAAATGCTAAAAATTATTTTTGAACATCAGGGCTCTTTTCAAAATTTAGAGATAATACTAAAAGAAAATCAACTAATGAAAAAGTAAAAGACAATGCATAATGCTTTGTTCAGCCTTTCTACCCTGAAGCACTCCGGGCCTTGGTGACCCTGATAGACCAATTGTTAAGGCGTTCTCCTTGGTTCACTGCCTGTATGGAAGGGCATTCCTCCCCTTCCTCCTCGAGAATGATGTGAAAGTCCATGTTGCCATCTTCCAAGAACAAATTCTTCATTTCGGCTAATGCTTCATCTTCCTCTGACCCATATATGATGTCGGTCGGCTAGAAAGTTTGTTCCAGGCGGGGTATCGGGTGCTCCAACGGATAATAAGGGTCGCGCCATTGTGGAGACCAGTTCTAGAATTGTTCCCAAGTATATCCATACCCTAACCGAAAAATAGTGTAATGCTTCTTCAGTTTGATAGGCTTGGTGATTCCCTGAAGGTTCTGGCGGAGCCCTTTGCCGGGTTCATACCCGCTCCAATTCAGGATACTTTCTATCTTGTTATCCCACCATTTATCTTTGCCCACAGCGTTGACTCGCTCAATGTGGTGGTAAGTTTCTCCTCCTAGCTTCCTTCTCCCTTCAATTGCTGGGATGGTTTGACGACTGTATATGGGGTTACTCCAGTCACCATAAATGATCACCTCTTGGTGATTCCACTCGAACTTCACTGCCTGGTGCAGAGTTGAGGATATGACTCCAGTGGCATGGATCCAGGTCATCCCAGTAGCAGGTTGTAGGATGCTGGGATATCTATCACTTGAAAATCAACATCGAACCAAGTTGGCCCCATTTGTAAACATAGATTGATCTCCCCAAATAGTGGACCTTTGGGAGCCATCAAAGGCTTTGACGTTGACAGCCCCATCCTTGATTTCATGCAGGCTCTTCCCTAATATTCTGAGTGTCACCAATGGACAAATGTTGAGGCCGTATCCTCTGCCAATCAAAGTTCTGGTGATGAAATAGTCCTCGTATTGCACAGTGATGTGCATCGCTTTGTTGTGTCCTAAACCTTCTAGGGGCAACTCATCCTCGTGGAAAGTGATCTTATGACTCTCCAATACCTACCCGACCATGTTTTCCTTCTCACCTTCAGTTATATTGCTGCGTACGTATGCCTCGCTTAGTATCTTTATCAAGGCATTCTTGTGTGTCTCGGAGCTTTGCAATAGAGCCAAAATAGAGATCTGCGCTGGTGTTTTGTTCAATTGGTCAGCAATTGAATATTCTTTTGCCTGTATCTTCCGCCAGGGATCATCAGGTCCAGTTTTAATAGGTCGTCTAGAGGCCTTCTTACTTGTTTCAACTAAGTTCTACGGAGTATAAATTCTGCCAGTCCATGTCATACCCTGCACTGCAATTGCTTCTCAAGACCTAGTTTTTTCCTTTCTCCTTGCCTCGGCAGTGTAATCCCAAGGAATGGCCTGTGTGGTGATTGGCGTTATGGCTGACATTGCTATAGGAATGGGCACTCTCGTTTTGGGTGGCAATACTGCAACTTCGAATGGTACTTTTGGAGCCCCAAACTCCACCTCAATCGGATTTGTGGTCCTTTTGGATGAGGTGCTTCAAAATCGAAAGGCACAGACATGTTTACTTCAACATCCCTAGAGGGTTGGATCTGGACTATAATTGGATTCAATGTGACGGTCGGTTTCTTGGGCTCGTCACCTTCGGCAATTAATCCAATTGACCCTTTGGAGTCCCAATCATCTTCTACTTCGATCATATGCACATCACCACCCTTATGATCAGGCAAAGGATTATTGCGAATATTAGGAGCAGGTTCCTTGGCCACGATGATTTTTCTGTCAATTAGAGCTTGGATTTTGTCTTTCAGAGATTGGCACTCGTCAATGGTGTGCCCTTTCATGTTGGAATGGTACACATAGGTTTTATTTGGATTGACCAACTAGGAAGGATTATCTGGAGTTTTGGCAAGTATTGGGGTGACGTAACTAGCTGCTTTGAGTCTTTCATATAATTGGTCGATCGGTTCGGCGATGGCGGTGTATTGCTTAGGAGGTCTATGGTCGAAGTTAGGGCGTGGCCTGGGAAAATTTTGGCGGGTGGGAGGTGACTAGTAGTGAGTATTATAGGCTTGGTAGACGGGTGCAGGTTGGGAATATTTTAGTGAAGTGGGTTGGTATGGATATGGTTGGTAAGTGGGTCACAGAATTTGGTAAGAAGGCAGAGGTGCTTGGTAGTTAGGAATAGGCTGGTATGTAAAGGGGGGTACCGGGCAGGCTTGGTATTTTATAGGTGACTTGGTTCTTTGTGCGACCATCATGGTGCTCACATCCTTTTTCTTTGATATGCCACCAGATTGTACGGCCTTGTTGGTAGCCTGCAGTGCCTCAAAGTTAGTGACCATTCCGCTTTTAATGCCCTCTTCAATTCTTTCTCCTAGCTTGATAATATCGGAGAATTTTTTGCCCTCTATCAACATCAACCTCTCATAGTATTGCAGATCCGGTGCTCGGACAAAAAATCGATTTATTTGTTCTTCCTCTAAGGCCGGCTTGACCTTGGCAGCCTCGAATCTCCATCGAGTAGCATACTCGCGGAATATTTTAGCGGGTTTCTTCTTCAGGTTCTGGATCTAGAAGATATCAGGTGCATTCTCTGTATTGAACCTGAACCTGTTCATGAAATCGGATGCCATTCCAACCCAGCTCATCTACCTTTTGGGATCTTGGCTAATGTGCCAAGAAAATACATCACCTTTCAAACTTCTCATGAAGAGTTTCATGTGGATCTTCTCATCTCTTCCTACACCGACCAGCTTGTCACAATATGTTCTCAAATGGACTCTAGGATCCCCCGACCCGTCAAATATTTCTAACTTGGGAGGTTTGTACCCCTCCAGGAGTTCAACATCTGGCTGAATGCAAAGATCCTCATAATTCAGCCCTTCAATGCCTTTGCTTCCTTCAACGCCCTGGACTCGGCTAGTCAATTTCTTGAGTTCGGCTGCCAAGTTCTTGATGAGAGAGTCTTTGTCATCAAACTCTGGTGTGTTTGTGATGGGTCGAGTGTATTGTGGTATGGTTTCCATATACATGGGAGTGTGGTGGGGATGATCATTTGATGGTTCAAGGATGAAGAGTGGAGTGTTGTTGAGGTGTGTGTTGCAATGAGTAGCGGGCTGTCTCTGTGGTTTTGGGATGTTCTGTGGAGGTATGGGGTGTTGAGTATTGGGAAAGTTGATGTCTAGGGTTGCGAGGGAGAATGACAAACTTGCCAAGTTCCTACCTTGGTCCAGTTCTTCTTGAAACTTCAGTAACTTTTGTTCGAGTTGAGCGGCACTCTCTCTGGATACCTGAACACCCTGAGGAACCTCTACCCTTCCAGCTGAGTCATCCTTTCTGATGCTGTTCACGTTCTCCATCTTTGTTTTGTTCTTGCTTTTGATAGAGCTTGGAGGAGGAGGAGGTAGAGGGCCCTTAGATCTTGTAGAGTAGGATGACGATGCCAGAATGCACGAACTAACCTTTAGGGAGGGGCATAAAAGTAAAAATAGCAAAAGGTAACAAGTTAGTGTGGATTCTGAGGAGAAAAACATTGCAGTATTTAAGCACATAGTGCAGGAATATAAATCGTGTCCTAATTTGGGAGAGCGACAAGTTGATTTGGAGAACTTATAATGCTAAATGCCTCATTTTATTGATAAAAATAAGATGAATCCCAAAACGACACTAAAACTGCATAAAGATAAAAACATTTCTAATGGCCATTGGCCTTATTACATTTTAGAGTGGAAAAGAAAGAAAACTCCTAACTATTTGGTCCCAAAAGGACCTTCCCCAGACTCGGCATTTTTGGCTCCATCGAACAGCATCACCAACTCACGCAATTCCAGTAGAAAATACGCCCTAGCCGAATGTCCTCCTTCATTACCCTCGGCGTTTTGGCAACTCTCGATCCTCCGGATGAACTTCCCTTCCAGGTCTACTAACCCATGCTCCAAATGCCCTAAGCTATTATTGGCTCTGATAGCCATATCTTTCCATTCCTCGATCAACTTTTGATTTGCCTGTTAAATCTCCTGATGCTCACTCTCGCACTCCCTGAGCCTTTTGTGCAACTGGTTGTACTTAACCTATATCTAAGCCCTTTCGTCGATGACCCTGTGACCTCGAACAGACCTGGGTTGTCTTAACCCAGCATGATCTTTTTTTAGCCAATCTGGATAGTATGAGGTGTATTCGGCACGATACCTATCGGGTTCTAAGGAATCCCTCTCCAAGATGATCTTGCTGTTCCACATTTGCTGAGCTTGACACTTGTATGGGCTATCATCGTCTTGGAAATCAACCCTTTTGGTACAACTTGCTTTCTTCCTGCCTGCCTCATGACTCGGAGTGGGACATAGGGATAAGTTCCCCTCAGACCAATGAGTATAAGGAATGGGGCGTCGCAAGAGCGGATGATGAACTCTCCAGTGGGGAACCATTCAAACATCCATTGCACCTTGTCTTCTTTCAAGTTTTCAAACAATTCTACCCATCCTCGAGCATCCCCCGGCCGAGCAAACATGCCAGGCATATAGTTCATTCTGTTGGGATGGTGAAAGGCTATATGATTATTCCACGGCCTTCGCGGAAGCTCTTGACGATACCGACCCTTTTGGAGATGTTCTATAAGCCAGAGTTGGAGTAATAAATTGCAACCCTCAAAATGATAGGCCCCGTTGGCAATTTCCCAAAGCTCGGTAGATTTCTGCAACAATCATGGGCACTATGCTAAAAGGCTGCCCTTCAAACCCCTCCATTAGTGTCTTGGTGACCATGGCTAGTCTGGTATGGATCCTAGCCTTCTTCATAGGGAACACTATCATTCCCACGAAGCAGAACATGAACACGAACACTCTCTTATGGATATGCCCCAATGATGTGAGGGTGAATTCGTCTGGATAGGTATGGTAGGACAAGCTATGACCGTACCTCTCGTACAAGTAGTCGAAGGGAACATAGGAATGATTGAGTAGGGTACCGGGTTCCCGTTGCGTTCCATTAGTTTGGGTCGTGACAAAAGTAGTATTAGAGTAGTTCTGTCCTAGGGAGTCTACAAGTCGTGTCTAGTAGAGTCTTGTTTATGGGTGTGTCGTGCACCACACTTATAAGCAGGAGGCTACAGGGCATTTAGGACTGCCACTCTTTCTTCTTACTCTAGATCGTATGGTAGAGCTCAGCTGTAAGAATTCAATATCCTAAACTTTATCTTATCCATGATACGACGATGCCTACGTCCTGAAAGACTATTGATAAGAGATATATCTACGGAAGCGTTGAGTCAAAGGAACTCAATTTTTTTTTGCATCATGACTACGATGGATAAATATGAGGTATTCAGCAAATCATGTGTATACTAAAACTTATAAGCTTCTTGATAAGGATTCCTAAGGCAAGAATGCCTATCCACTCGTATGGTAAAAAGGAATAAGGAGGGAGACACAAGTTTCAACAAGTAAAAGAAGCAAGGTGAAAAAGGGTACGAGGCGCTCAGTTAATGAATATTAGCAATATTACAGTTCCGATAAAAAATTGTGAGTTACACTCAATAGTAACAGAGGTATGTACAATTGGCGACACTAATTTAAGTTATGCACTATGGGAGCTTACGGAAGTAGTATAAGAAAAGGACGGATATCGGGATTTGGCTGGGGTTAGAGTAACCCAAAATAATGGATGGATTGTTTGCGTCAATTGACATTTCCGAAGGATATTGCAAATGTGCTAATACATATCCTTGTGAGATAGCTAGATGTTACAGTTTAAAATAGTACAACTAGATATGAGCACTACAAATATAGGCATTGGAAGCCTTAAGGAGATAAATATTACCTTAGTGTGGCTCCCGTCCCTAGTAGAGGGATAATGTTAGGAAGCCTGAAGAGCCAGTAGATGGAACAAGGGGAGGCAATAGCAGAAGAATGTCTTGTTAAAATTTTTAGAATAAAGTGATCGATAGAAATATTAGAAGGAAAGTACAAAGAGGGATAACAAAGCATTATGAGTGAGATGTGATACATGGATGACAATGATAGAGTGTTATAGAATCTATAGTCAAATGAAGAAAGAGACGAAAAGGTGATGAGCCTTAAGACAACAAAAGAGTATAAGCCATACAGTCATGTCCTCATTTTAAGAAATAAGTTCGAAACTCTGACACGGTTATCAAAAGGAAAAGTTAGACCCCAGAGTATTACAAGAAGTATGGATTGGTGAACAAGTTAAATTAAACATGAATTAGGGACTGAGTGATTGATAATAGTCTACATCATGAGAATTTCAGATTTTGCTCCGGCGATATTAGAATGGACAACAAAAGAAGATTCATAAGAAATTCAGAGAATGGTCAATCAAGAAGACGCTTCCCTAAAGCAAGCAATGTGAGCAAAGATCACATTAAGGGACTATATGTCCCATGTGATGACCATGCCAGTCGTCTCATGAGTTACCACTCCATTGCTCCTATTTCTGCTTCTGATTGATTTGTTTATCGATTATATATGTGATCGGGCTGGTTGGATCAGGTTCAGAAAGGTTTTGAGAAGGTTTGAGACACTTAGTCTCTTTTGAGGAAGCTTAAGTTGAAAAAGTCAACCGGATGTTGACTTATATGTTAGAGGGCTCGGATGTGAGTTCTGATGGTTTGAATAGTTTTGAGAGGTAATTTGGGACATAGGAGAGTTATTGGAATGTATTTTGGAGGTCCGTAGTAGATTTAGGCTCGAATTGGCGAAATTGGTATTTTGGCCTTTTTTTGTTGATAGATGAGATTTTGATATAGGAGTCAGAATGGAATTCCGGAAGTTGCAGTAGTTCCGTTGGGCCATTTGGGATGTGTGTGCAAAATTTTAGGTCATTCAGACGTAGTTTGGTATACTTTTTGATCAAAAGCGGAATTCAGAATATTTTGGAATCTTAGGCTTGAATTTGATGTGATTTTGGTGTTTTAATGTTGTTTTGAGCGTTCTGAAGGTTGGGACGAGTTTGAATAAGGCTATGGGATATGTTTGTGCTTTTGGTTGAGGTCTTGGGGGCCTCAGGGTGATTTCAGATGGTTGACAGAGGGTTTGGAGTTTTTGGTGAAACTGTGATTTTCTGGTTCTGTTGCTTTTGCACCTGTAGATTTGGGACAGCAGGTGCGATGCTGCAGATGCAAAGAAATGGGCCGCAGAAGCAAAAAAGGCCAAGGAGAGCCGGAGCCACAGAAACGGCTAGGTGAGCGCATATGCGATAACGTAGGTGCGGGTAAAGCGTCATAGATGCGAAAATTGGAAGTTTAAATGATTTTCGCAGAAGCGCACCTGGGACCGCAGGTGTGAGCTTAAGACCGCAGAAGCGGTTTAGCTGGGGCAGAGCATATAATTTTTTCCTTCGCGATTTTTGAGCTATTCCACCATTTCTAAGTCGGTTTTTGGAGTTTTTGGGCGATTTGAAGAAGGATTTCAAGGGGGTTTCATAGGTAAGGATTTTGGACCTAAAACTCGTTTCTATGGTTTTATTTCACAGATTAGGGTTGTAATTAACGTAAATTAAGGGTTAAAATTGGGAAACTAGGTCTTGGTATTAGAGACCTAGACTTGAGGACTTGAAGGGCCATTTGTGGTCGGATTTTGGGACTTTTGATATGTATGAACTCATGGGGAGATAAGGAATCTATTGATATACAATTTAATTGAATTTCGAGATGTGGGTGTGGGTTCGGGTTTTGGTTAATTTCGGATTTATGTTGAAATTCGATTATTTTCGTATGGGCTTCGTTCCCTTAGCGTATTTTGACGTCGTGATTCTGATTTTGGATAGATTTGACGTGAATGGAAGCCGATTTAAGGGGCAAAGGCATCGCGAGCTAGAGATTTGGACCGGATAGAGGTGAGTAATGATTGTAAATATTGTCTTGAGGGTATGAAATCCTGGATTGCACATCGTTGTGCTATATTGAGGTGACGCACACGCTAGATGACGAGCGTGGAGTCGTGCATTATTGGGGAATGTGACTTAGTCTATCCCGATTGATTGTTTTACTGCGTATTTGACTGAAAACTATTTGCTATCATCATGTTTTGGGCTGAATGCCATAATTGGGCCTCGTGCTAACTATTTGAAACCTTAGGGGATTTTTACTGATATTTCCTCACCGTTTTGACTTTATACTTGATCTCAGTCATGTTATATTCTATTGTTTTCATATCTCAGCCATGTTACTCTGATTTAACACTTAAAATGATATTTTGGGATGAGCATCATGTTTTGCCCGAGTGGCTTGCGAGAATTCTGATTGAGTAAGGTCGAGGGCCTATGTTGTGAGGAAACACCTGATTATGATTATGAGGCCGAGGGCCTGAGATTTGTACACCACGAGGTGGCTTGTTGATATGAGGCTGAGAGCCTATGTGATTATGCCACGAGATGGCTTGATATTGCACTTGGGCCGTAAGGGCCCCTCCAGGAGTCTGCACACCCCCAATGAGCGCGGGTACCCATTGTGATATGAGATAGATCTCGAGGGGTTGGTATTGTTCCATGTGTTGCCCGAGGGGCTGATTCTATTGGTACTGTGCCCGAGGGGTAGTTCTTTATGTGTTTATCCTTCCTAATTGCCTGTCATTTACTTGCTTAACTTTTAAAAGACATTCCAAAGAAGATTTAGCTAAACTAAAGTGATTTTACCTATTTTTCACTTTTTTATTACTTTACTGGCTTTTACTACTTCTTTATAGTCTGTTGATGTGCCTTTATGTGGTTTTTTATTACTCAGTCTGCATTTATTATTATTACTCACTGAGTTGGAGTACCCACTTTACTCCCTGCACCTCGTATGAAGATTCAGGTGCTCCAGGTCCTACTTGCGAGGGTTGAGAGCTTCCGGCAGATTCAGAGTTACACTAGGTAGCTGCTTGGCGTTTGCAGCCTAGTGCTTCTCCCTCTAGCTTATTTTCTTCTGTTTAGTTATGTAATAGTTGAGTAGACTCTTTCAGACTTGTTGTATTATTATAGATGCTCATGATTGGTGACATCCCGATGTTGGGCTATGTCTTTTTCTGCAAAATGTAGTATTTACCTTATTTTGGGATTTATTATTATGATTAAGACTTAGTTCTATTATTTAATTGCTAAAAAATGAATTGGGAGTGTGTCGGCAGGACTTGTCTTCACAAGAGGCACCATCACGATCGGATCTGGGTTTAAGGTCGTGACAAGTTGGTATCAGAGTCTAGGTTACATAGATCTCACGAGTCATGAGCAGGTTTAGTAGAGTCCCGTGGATCAGTACGGAGACGTCTATGTTTATCCTGGAGAGGCTGCAACACCTATAGGAAAAACCTCATATTCTTGAAATTCTTGTCATGTGAATGTGTTGATTCGAGCACTAAACTTCTGTTATTCTATTCTCTCACAGATGGTGAGGACACACGCTACCGGTCAGGATGGACAACCACCAGTACCACCAGTTGTGGCCACTAGAGGCCGAGGATGCGATCGTAGTAGCGGTAGGGGCAAAGGTGTGGCCCGCACAACAGCTAGGGCAGCACCTGCAGATCCACCAGTCACCTAGTTCAGGATCAGGTCCCAACTGTGGATGCTCCAGCAGCACTAGCTCCGGCACCAGGTGTGCCAATTGTGATTTTGGGTCTTCAGGAGGCCTTGGCTGAGATTCTATCAATATGCACTGGCCTAGCTCTGGCGGTCTAAGTTACTACAGCCGCAACTACTTCTTAGGCTGAGGGAGGCACTCAGACTCCCGCCGCTCGCACACCTGAGCAGGTCGTGCAGGGACTTCAGACACCGGGGGCACATCCAGCCCAACCGATTGTAGCTGCTTATGACTATGTAGTTCCTGCCATGCCAGAGGACGAGCAGCATAGTTGGAGAGGTTTGGTAGACTTCAGCCTTCGACCTTCAGTGGTGTAGAGGGAGAGGATGCCCAAGGTTTCTTGGATAAGTGTTAGAGGATCCTTCGTACAACGGGAATTCTAGAGACCAATGGGGTTGCTTTTATTACTTATCAGTTTTCTGGAGTTGCATTCACTTGGTGGGAGACTTTTGAGAGGCGTAGGCATGTTGGTGCAACACCCCTTACATGGCAGCAGTTCTCCATTCTCTTTTTGGAGAAGTATGTGCCGTAGTCTTGCAGAGAGGAGTTGTGCAGGAAGTTTGTGTAGTTGTGTGTGGGAGAGATAACTGTGATGCAGTATGAGATGAGGTTCTCTAAGTTAGCTCTTCATGCAATTTGGTTGGTTTCAATAGATAAATTGAGGATTAGGAGGTTTGTTGATGGCCTCACTTATCAGCTTCGTATTCTTTTTTGAGGAGGTTGTAGACATTGCTTGAGAGATTGAGCCAATTCGTCACCAGGAGCGAGAGGAGAGGGAGGCGAAGAGGCCTCGAGGATCTGGTAGTTATAGTGGTGCTCTTTCGAGAGGTCAGTTTCAGCACGGCAGATGTCGTCCATTTAGGCTTGCTCAGCTAGCTCACCCAGGTTACCGTGGGGCGCCATCTGGTCATGGTTCTCACAGTTCTCATCAAGGCCAGTCATCACTTAGTGCCCTTCTAGCTCAGAGTTCATCCCGTGCTCCATCAGTTCAAGGCTCTTCTATGCCAGGTGCATCTGCTTGTCATTCCGGTATTAGGGGTTCCCTTCAGTCCCCGTCTCCAGTGCCATGAAGTTGATATGAGTGTGGAGAGATAGGTTATATTTGGAGGTAGTGTCCTCATCGTGTTGTGGGTTCATCTCAGTAGAGGAGTCAGCCATTGGCTTCAGCTCTAGTTACTTCACCACCACCCACCCAGCTAGCTAGGGGTGGCGGTCAGTCACCTAGGGGTCACCCTAAAGGGGGAGGTCGATCAAGTAGCGGGCAGGCCTGTTTCTACACACTTCCAGCTAGACCCGATGATATTGCTTCCAATGTTGTTATTACAGGTATTATTTCAGTCTTCCACAGAGGTGCCTTTGTATTATTTGATCTTGGTTCCACCTTTTCTTAGGTGTCATCATACCTTGCTCTTTATTTGGATATGCCCCATGAGTCTCTTGTTTCACCTGTTCATGCATCTACTCCGGTGGGCGATACTGTTGTTGTAGACCATGTTTACCGGTCATGTGTGGTGACTATTGGGGGTCTGGAAACCTAAGTGTATATTTTATTATTATGTATGGTGGATTTCGATGTTATTTTGGGCATGGATTGGCTATCTCCTTATCGTGCTATTCTGGACTGTCATGCTAAGATAGTGATATTGGTTATATCGGGTGTGCCACAGATTGAGTGGCAAGGTTTGACTGATTATGTTCCCAGTAGAGTAATATCATTCTTGAAGGCCCAGCGTATAGTTGGGAAGGGTTGTCTTTTGTATCTAGCCTTTGTGAGGGATTTCGGTGCAGAGACTCCAAGTATTGATTCTGTTCCAATTGTGAGGGATTTTCCCGATGTGTTTCCTGCAGACCTATCGGGCATGCCACCAAATAGGTATATTGATTTTCATATTGACTTGGTGCCTAGCACTCAACCCATTTATATTCTGTCGTATCGTATGGCACCAACAGAGTTGAAGGAGTTAAAGGAGCAGCTTCAAGAACTCCTTGATAAAGGGTTCATTCGGCCTAGTGTGTCACCTTGGGGTGCACCGGTTCTATTTCTAGAAAAGAAGGATGGTACTATGAGGATTTGCATTGATTATAGGTAGTTGAACAAAGTAACAGTTAAGAACAAGTATCATTTGCCTCGTATTGATGATTTGTTCGACCAGTTTCAGGGAGCGGGAGTGTTCTCTAAGATTGATCTCTATTCAAGTTATCACCAGTTAAAGATCAGGGACTCATATATTATTAAGATAACTTTCAGGACCCGATATGGTCAGTATGAGTTCTTAACGATGTCTTTTCGTCTAATCGATGCCCCAGCATCATTCATGCATTTGATGAACAACGTGTTCCAGCCTTATGTTGACTCATTTGTCATAGTCTTCATTGATGATATTGTGGTGTATTCTCGTAGTCAGGAGGAGCACGCGGAGAATTTGCGAGTTATGTTGCAGAGATTGAGAGAGGAGAAGCTTTATGCAAAGTTCTCCAAGTGTAAGTTTTGGCTCAGTTCAGTGGCTTTCTTGGGGCACGTGGTGTCCAGCAAGGGTATTCAAGTTGATCCGAAGAAGACAAAGGCAGTTCAGAGTTGGTCCAGGCCGTCCTCAGCCACAAAAATTTGCAGCTTTCTTGGTTTGGCGAGATATTATTGCCGGTTTGTTCAGGGATTCTCATCTATCGCATCACCCTTGACCAAGTTGACTCAGAAGGGTGTTTCATTTGTATGGTCGAATGAGTGTGAGGAGAGCTTTCAGAAACCCAAGACAGCCTTGACCACAGCTCCAGTGTTAGTTTTATCATCAGCTTCAGGTTCATATACCGTGTATTATGATGCTTTGAGAGTTAGTATTGGGTGTGTATTAATGCAGGAGGGTAGAGTTATTTCTTATGCTTCTCGTTAGTTGAACCCCCATGAGATGAACTACCCCGTTCATGATTTGGAGTTGGCTTCCATAATTCACGCGTTGAAGATTTGGAGGTATTATTTGTATGGTGTGTCTTGTGTGGTGTTTACTGATCATCATATCCTCCAACACTTGTTCAAGCAGAAGGATTTCAATTTGAGGCAGTGGAGGTGGTTGAAGTTGCTAAAGAAGTATGATATTACTATATTGTACCATCCGGGGTAGGCCAATGTGGTGGCTGATGCTTTGAGATGAAAAGTGGTGAGTATGAGGAGTTTGGCATATGTTCCAGTTGGGGAAAGACCTCTTGCCATTGATGTTCAGGCCCTAGCCAATCGGTTCATGAGGTTAGATATTTCGGAGCCCGGTCGGGTATTGGCTTGTGTGTTTTCTCAGTCTTCCTTATATGATCGCATAAGAGAGTGCCAGTATGATGATGCTCATTTGCTTTTCCTTAAGGACAGAGTTCAGCACAATGATGCCATAGATGTGACTATTGGTGATGATGGGGTATTGAGGATGCAGGGCCGGATATGTGTGCCCAATGTAGATGGGCTTCGGGAGTTGATTCTGGAGGAGTCCCATAGCTCACGGTATTTCATTCATCTGGGTTCCGCGAAGATGTATCAGGATCTGAGACAATATTATTGGTGGAGGAGAATGAAGAAAGATATTGTGGAATTTGTAGCTTGTTGTCTCAATTGTCAGTAGGTGAAATATGAGCATCAGAGACCGGGTGGCTTGCTTCAACAGATGGATATTCCTGAATGGAAGTGGGAGAGGATCACTATGGACTTTGTAGTTGGACTCCCACGAACTTTGAAGAAGTTCGATGCTATTTGGGTGATTTTGGATTGGCTGACCAAGTCTGCGCACTTCATTCCTGTATGTACTACCTATTCTTCAAAGCGGTTGGTAGAGATCAATATTCGGGAGATTGTTCATTTGCATGGTGTCCCAGTTTCTATCATCTCATATAGGGGCACTCAATTCACTTTGTATTTCTAAAGGTTTGTGTAGCGAGAGTTGGGTACTCAGGTTGAGTTGAGCATAACTTTGCACCCTTAGACGGACGGGCAGTTCGAGCGTACTATTCAGATATTGGAGGACATGTTTCTTGCTTGCGTCATTGATTTCGGAGGGTCATGGGATCAGTTTCTACCGCTTGCAGAGTTTACTTATAACAACAACTACCAGTCGAGTATCCAGATGGCTCCATATGAGGCTTTGTGTGGGAGGCGGTATAGATCTCCAGTTCGTTGGTTTGAGCAGGGTAAGGCTAGGCTATTGGGGAAAGACTTAGTGCAGGATGCTTTATAAAAGGTGAAGTTAATTCAGGAGAGGCTTCATACAGCGCAGTCGAGGAAAAAGAGTTATACTAACAGGAAGGTTCAGGATGTGTCCTACATGGTTGGGGAGAAGGTTCTATTGAAGGTTTCACCCATGAAGGGTGTTATGAGATTTAGGAAGAAGGGTAAATTGTGTCCTCGGTTTATCAGGCCTTTTAAGGTGCTTCGGAGGATTGGTAATGTGGCTTATGAGCTTGCTTTTCCACCCAACTTGTCGAGTGTGCATCCGATATTTCATATTTCTATGCTCCGGAAGTATATTGGGGATTCGTCTCATGTTCTGGATTTTAGCACGATTCAGTTGGATGGTGATTTGACTTATGATGTGGAGCAAGCATCTATTTTATAGTGTCAGGTTTGAAAGTTGAGATCAAAGGACATAGCTTCAGTAAAAGTGCAGTGGAGAGGTCGGCCCGTGGAGGAGGCTATCGAGGAGACCGAGCGAGAGATACAGAGCAGATATCCTCACCTGTTTGAGGCTTCAAGTATGTTTCTTGACTCATTCGAGGATGAAAGTTTGTTTAATAGCAGGAGGATGTGACGACCCGGCCAGTTGTCTCATGAGTTACCGCTCTGTTTCCCCCATTTTTTCTGCTTATTGCTTTGTTTATCAGTTCTATATGTGATCGGGTTGGTTGGCTTGGGTTCGGAAAAGTTTTGAGAAGGTTTGAGACACTTAGCCTCTTTTGAGGAAGCTTAAGTTGAAAAATTCAACTGGATGTTGACTTATGTGTTAGAGGGCTCGAATGTGAGTTCTGATGGTTCGAATAGTTTCGGGAGGTGATTTGAGACTTAGGAGCATGATCGGAGTGTGTTTTGGAGGTCCAGAGTAGATTTAGGCTCGAATTGGGAAAATTGGTATTTTGGCATTTTCCGGTTGATAGGTGAGATTTTGATATAGGTGTTAGAATGCAATTCCGGGAGTTGTAGTAGTTCCGTTGGGTCATTTGGGATGTGTGTGCAAAATTTCAGGTCATTCGGACGTAGTTTGGTATACTTTTTTATCAAAAGCGGAATTCGGAAAATTTTTGGAATCTTAGGCTTGATTTTGATGTTATTTTGGAGTTTTAATGTTGTTTTGAGCATTCTGGAGGTTGGAACGAGTTTGAATAAGGATATGGGATATGTTTGTGCTTTTGCTTGGGGTCCCGGGGACCTCGGGGTGATTTCGGATGGTTGACAAAGGGTTTGGATTTTTTGGTAAAGCTGCAGCATTTCTGGTTCTATTGTTTTCGCACATGTTGATTGGGGACCGCATGTGCGATGCCGCATATGCGAAGAAAGGGACCACAAAAGCGGAAAAGGCCAAGGAGAGCCGGAGCCGCAGAAGCGGCTAGGTGAGCACACCTGCAATACCACAGGTATAGGTAAAGTGTCGCAGATGTGGAAATTGGAAGGTTAAGTGATTTTCGCAGAAGTGCACCTGTGACCGCAGGTGCGGGTCCTCGGGTGCGAGCTTGAGACCGCAAAAACGGTTTAGCTTGGGCAGAACATATAAATTGTTTCCTTCACGATTTTTGAGCTATTCCACCATATTTGCTTATCATAAGTATCATGCAAAATCGAGTTCCTCTGACTCAATTATTTCATAGCCACATTCAATCTCTTACCAACTATCTTTCTAGATGTACGTATCGTCTTATTACAAATAAAATAACAATTACCAATTTGAATTCTTATAAGTGAGCTCTACCACATGATCTAGAGTATG
>MU669361.1:4502-85061 GCA_026770625.1 Nicotiana glauca
AAAAATGCAAAAATTTAAAATAGAGACCTAATTTATTTCCAAAATGAAACTAATTACTTCCTGAAATTGATTTTAAAAAAATCTATTTTGTGACAAATTCAATAATTGACGATTAAAAATTCAAAAATGGACTATTTTTATTATTTTTTGTTATTTTGTTCTAAAACAAATTAATACTAAAATATAAAATTAAATCCTAAATGCAGAATGCATATTTTTGTCTTTTCATACGAATTAAAATGCACAAATAAAAATGCAAACAATTAACAGAAAATGACACAAAATTCACAAAATTGTAAAATAATGAAAAAGATCATTTTGTTTGAATTTTTGGGAATAATTCATATATAGGGCAAAAATCACGTGCTCACACCGATTGAGTGGATTACATTCCATCATACTTCATTCGGACAATGATTGGGGGATTATATATCTTTTGAACTTATGCGACTGAACTCATAATGGAACTCTACGCTGCCCACGTACCTCGGTGAAGAGGATCAAGTCATACCATAGTTTAGAATGGGTAAAAAAAAATTTTATGTCCTAACTTTTGCCTAGGCTGCCTCTTTCGAGATTTTCAACCTAGCGGACTCTATTTTTCTTTGTGAGCCATACAAAGTTTATACTCTTGCGGTCCAGGAGTATAGGAACATGCAGTTTAGGTTCACGTGTCAAGGAGATTTGCAATTTCAAGGATATTCAAGGATAATACTTCTTCAAGAACTTACCATTGATAGGTCCGATTTTCATGCATCTGCATCAACTAGTTTGTAAGCCCCACTTGAATAAGCTTCTTGCACGACATATGTCCCATCTTATTTTTAAGTGAACTTCCCTACAGGTTTATGAGAAGTAATAATGGGTCTTCTTATGGCAAGGACATGGTCTCCTACCTGAAAGGATCTTGGGAAAACTCTTTTATTGAAGGCGCGAGACAGTCTAGCTTGATAACATTCAAGACTTTTGAGCTTCCAACCTTTTCTCATCAAGAACCTCCAACTCTGCTAATCGAAGTCGAGCATTTTCTTCATCAGTGATGCCTTCTTGAATAGCAAATCGTAATGAAGGTATTTGATGCTCAAGTGCCAAGACTTTGGCAGTGGTCCAACAACATCCAATCCCCAAGCATCAAAAGGCCAGGATGCAACAGTCGGGTGAAACATATCAAGAGGTTGATGAATAAAATTCACACGAAATTGACAAGCCTTGCATCTTCGAGCGTAGTCCAAGAAATCTTTTACCATCGTCGACCAATAATATCCCATTTTTTTATATGTAAGTGGAGCTTTGGTCCAGATTGGTGTGACCCACATACACCAGAATGTGCCTCTTGCAAAGCTTGGAGTGTTTCATCTTCCACTAAACATCACAAGATTACTCCCTTGAACGACCTTCTGTATAAAGTATCTTTGTAGTAAAGGAAGCGAGGTGCACGGCGACGAATTTCAAGCCTTCTCCTCAAATGTTTTGGAACTATCCTATTACATAAGTAGTCAATAATGGGTTGTCTCCATTCTTGTTTCTCAACTTCAGAAATAGCGACAAGATGTTGTCGCGCCCCATTCCCCCCCCCCCCTTTTGACGGAGAGAGAGGTCTGGGTTTCGACATTCACGGGGTGTAATGATTCATTTCCTTTTTGGGAATTGGGTGTTTGAAGAGTCACCACCTAATGGATTATGATGCGTTAGGGCACCTAGAGCGATTAACTCTTGGTTGGTTTGCATTACCAGAGATTAGGGTAAGGGCTCAAAGTAACCTCGAGGGGAAGGTGTTAGGCACCCCTCTTGGTCCACAACTGTGGGTCCCGATCGAACTTATATTCACAAATCAGTCCATTACAAATAAATAGTTGAAACAAATAGGTTGCAAGTAAAACACGTTAGAGTAACTCAAGTAGTAAGATAAAGTTTTGAACAAGTTGTAAAAACAAAGATTTAAAGAAAGGATTTGGTAAAGAGGGGTCCTAGGTTGGTTATCCTATAGGATCACATCAGTACAATGCCCGGTAATTACTCATTGGAAAGGGGATACGCATGGCATTAGCGCACTTGTCATCATTCTCATCCCCTTATTGGTCATGCAAAGCAAGTGTTTGGTCAACGATTCCTATTGCGTGCTGTTACCCATCCCTTCTTAATCGTCATGGAGGGAGTTATGACCTCTACCTATAGGTGGTTGTAGACGTATCCCCTAAGGTTTTAAAAGTCAAAAATTCTAAGGCGAAAGTCAAAAAGCATATAGGACTTTCACACATAATGGGAGAAATTTAAAAGGCTCAGAGTATCCTCCTCAATCAAACACATAAGCAGCACGACTCAAGCACAGTTAAGGTCATTTATTAGACAATGTCCTAAAGCAGGGTATCTAAGCGAATATGCAGAAACAAACAAACCCTTTTTTAGGTTCAGAAATTGTACCCTAGAAGTTGCCTAAGGACTCCTTTTAAAGCCTTTTAGGATTAGAAAACATTAAGCGATAGAGACAGTTTCAGTGAATGCAATTTTGGAAATGCCCTAGAGGCTTGCCTATATGTAGAATATTGACATCTATATTAATGCATAAACAAATAGGTTTTTTGAGATAGGCTCCGTTAATACTTATAGGCATGATATCTAATGAGATTGGGGTAGTTTTGAAGAAATTATTCCATAAAGTGCTTAATACTTAATAAGACAAATTTAAAATGAACCAGGCGTGATAAAGTGACTTATTAGACTAAATAAGACTGACAGACAGAATTGCGAGTAGAATTCCCTATAGGCATGATATCTAGGTGTATTACTGATTTTAGTCGATTTTCCAATGTGGCAACATACAGAAATACTCCTTATAACTATATCTGAATTAAGTCCTATTGGCATGGTATCTATTATTAAACTGATTTTGAGACATGATTTCTTGGAACCTATATGCATGGTTTTTGAAACATGACAGAATGTAAAACCTTATAGACATGGTTTCTACTTGACGAGCAAACAACCTAAAGGTGAAGTCCTACGGACATGATTTCTACTTTCCATATTCAAAGGGTAAAGTCCTAAGAGCATGTTTTCTATTCAGAACAAACAGACTTGAAAAAGTAAAGTCCTAAGAGCAGGATTTCTACCTGTATTACCCCAGAAAATATGTATCTATCCACCGTTTTTCATTGAATACCCCAATATCTATTTACAAATTATTACAGACTAACGAATAAATTATATAAATGTAAACAAAAAATCAATAAGCTATTCTACAGGGAGCCTTCAATTAGGCTCAGGTTTTCCAAAGCCTCCAATGGTCTCATATGCCTCAGTTCCATAGACAAAATTATAGTCTAGGTGCATCAAAGTTCCCTAAGGATCTCAAGGATCTCGGGTAGTGCTTACACCTAGACATAGCAACCAAGAATTGAACAAGTGTAGTGTGGAAAGGCCAGCCTCAGTATGCCAAAGTTCAGAGGGTTCTCAAAGGAACCCAAGGCAGTACACATACTAGAGGGGACAGAACTTATTGACTAAGAGTAGAGTGAGATGTATAGACATAAGTTGAAAAGGTTTTAGTAAGAAACTGTGATTAACAAAAGCCTTTCTTGAAAGCAATTTAGTAGAGATTGTTTGAAAAAGGGATTGGAATAGTTAGCAGAGTCCAAACATAACTAGTTTACAAAACCAAGTAAATTTAAGAGTCACACACAGGGGTCAAGGGGTTTGGGACACATAGAACAAATGGTTGTAAGCACAGAACCCATCAAGGTCTAGGACTAGTTCAGACATGCTCTGAAACAGCTCACACTGGCATGGTCACAAAACCAGGCATGAAAAACACAACCACGTAGAGGGGTGATAGGGATTTGGGATCCATGTGATATAGTATGGTAATTATACAACAAGTATGAGACAACTGGTAAGACGTGCTCAGAAACACACATAAAGGGAATATGCTAATCTAAACGAAAGGGTGAAGACATGATAACATGCTAGTAATGTGTTCTTAACTACAAGTTTCACAATAGAACGACAAATAGATGCAAACCAGAAACAAGAAGAACTGAAACAATAAAATAATCATGTTGTTGTTGGAACATTAAATTGAAACTAGGACATACCAGTGAAGAGGAGAGTAAGCGGAATGAAAAGAACAAGAGAGCACAAATGGTTAGACTCGGCTTGCAGCCAGCTAGCAATAGCAAATAGCACAAGACAGAGATTAGAGATTTTGAAAGTATGAGAGATAGTTTTTTTGAATCCCAGTGTTCGTGTCTGTGTTAGTGAAAGACTAGAGTATTTATAGTTGAAAACAGTTAGTGAAATAAGGTAAGAATCAAAGTAGCCTAATAATTGAGGAACTCAGAATCAATCAGTTAGAAAATCGAGGAAGTATTCCGTTATGTTAAGAGAATTAATTCAAACGGTAAGAACCAGTATATAAGGCAAGAAGCATCAGTACATGATTATTAAAGAAAGAATCAAAGTTCAGCAAGCATAGAGTAGTCAATTAGGACTAAGTTCAAAAAACTCCAATTAAGGAATGATTCAGTAAAAATAAAGTACTACAGTAAATAAGGTAATGAAATCAGCCAATTTAAACAAACAAGTAGAATTTTAGGGTTTTAAAAGAAAATCTTTCAATCAAACCATCAACTAAGGGAATCAGAATCAATCAAGAGGGAGTCATCATTCTGTACTTCAACATATAAATAGAGAAGATCAAACAGACGTAGCAAACAGGCAAGGTCAGCAATATCGATAGAAAGAGGCAAGAGATGAACAAACAAGATGAACATAATCACACAGAAGTGATATGAGTAGGCTAGGGACTCAGTAAAACACATTCGAAGCATGGTAACCACGGAAGCTTAACAAGAATCAAGTAGTCAGGCTAATACACAGAACCAAGACAAAGAAGATCTAAAAGAATTTAGGGCTTTTAACAGAGGCGAGTTGAAAAAGCAGTAAGAACATAGAATCAGTCAAGATATGCAAGGAAAAGGTTTAAACATAAAGAAAAAATTAGTTTAAACGGGTGCAGAAGAACTCTGAGAAACCCTAACTTTAAAGAAAGTAAAAATGGCTTAACGTTGATGATTTCCAAAAGAATCTTGAGAATAGTGTAAAACATAGAAAGAAACAGACTTAAATCGTTAAAAATAGCACATATCTAAGAGATTCACACAAAGTTAGAGTTTCAAAGGAAACCCAGATATAAACGGAAGAACCTACTATAAACTTCAAAGATCGTAACAAATATGGTGTGATTTTGTCCAAAATCACACCGGAGAAACCATGAACAATATAAACAGAAACCCTAAATCCAAATCGGCAGGGCCCTTAAAGGCCTCAAAGATGATGAGCAAGGTGAGGGAGGAACCATTGGAGGCTTGAAGATGAAAGGTGGTCGCCGAAGATGGACAAAGAAGAAGGCGGTGATTGAAGGGGATTAGGGTTAGATTGAGAGTAGAGGATATGAGAGAGTTTGAGGTTGGCGGAATCTCAAAAATGATATAGGGTTTGTGGTCTTTAGGATTAAAAAAGGAAAGGGTTCGTTTGGACCGTTGATCTGGGAGATCAACGGTCAGGATTAAATCGGGTAGATGGGTTCCGGGTTTGGGTAGGAGTTTATAGGGTTTGGGTTGGGTTAATCTGGTAGGAAATTGGGCTAGGAGTGGGTTCAACTGGGCTAAAATTAAAAGCCAAATCTAGCTATGATTTAAATAGCCAATTTTCCCTATTTTAATTTAATAAAAAATAAAATAGTTTCTGAAAATAATCTTCCTATACCAAAATGATTTAGAATATAAAATTAATATTTTAAAAATATATGGACCAATTTACGCATATAAAATATAATTATATATTAAAATGGGCTAACATTGCGATCATATGCAATTTAGCTCGAAAAATACCAAATGTGATTATAAAAATACATAAAAATTTATTAATTACATTTTGGTATAAGTATGGAAATTGAATGAATAAATCATCATAACAATAATTTGGGATATAATTATTGGGATTTTATGGATAAAAAGGGAGAAAAACAAACCAATTTAAATCCTTAAAATCTTGAAACAAATTTATAAAAACCTTGTACATGCTTATATAAGCATATACATGCTATTTTGAAGATATTTATGCATATTTAAAAATATATAGGAAAAAATTGGGTATCAATAGCTGCCCATCTTTACCCGAGAAAGATGAAAGAGTTTTCGTGTAAAGAAATGATGGCCAATTTTGACCAGATGGGATGTTTTGAAAGACGGAGGCCGAACTCCAATTTTTCGAATTGCCTACATATCCTTGGTCTTACAGGAATCAGGCCATATGTAGTTCCGGATCCATCGGCGGAGTATACCGATGAAGTCGTTACAATAACGGACGCAACATCTGGGGTTGGATGAATGAACGATTTTATGGAAGAGGTTATTTTTTATATGGTTGGCAGAACTGGGGCGGGATCGCTCCTGCTGGGATAGTAGTTTCTCACTGGGTTACCTGCAAATAGAAATAATACAAGCATATATGGTGCATAAATTTAAACATGATGCAAGTTCTCGTTGGACTATGAAAGTTTTCTTTGGACGGTTAGGGATGAATTTCTTGGACCATGATGTCCTGGGCCATGAATTGCTTGATGAGAGATTCACAGGACATGAAATGGTGTTCTCGAGCCATGAAGATAGTGCCTCCGAACCATGACGCCTTCGAATATGCAAATTTGAGGGATCCTCAGGCCATGGCATGGTGTCTTCTGGCTATGAGGATGATGCCTTTAGACTATAACGCCTTTGGATAGATTGGCAATATTTCAGCCCATGATATGCAATAATATGATATAACAAGACAAGGCTTAGTCTTGTGAAATGGAGGGCAGATCTTAGCCCGATCGCAAGCAAATGAACAGTACTAAAAGTAGAGCAGTACTTGTGCAAGGAGGGACAGTGTTTGGTTTCATGCAGATGGGGAGGCGAGGATTACCCTCATGCAAATACGGAGTCAAGGATTAGCCTCATGCAAATAGTGAGTCAAGTATTAGACTCGTGCAAATGGGGGAGGCAGGGAGTACCCTCCTGCAAATTGGGGAGGCAAGGATTAGCCTCATCCAAATATGGAGGCAAGGATTAGCCTCATGGAGTCAAGGATTAGACTTATACAAATGGGGAGACAGGGATTAGCCTCATGCAAATATGGAGGAAAGGATTAGCCTCATGCAAATATGGAGGCAGGGATTAGCCTCATGAAGTCAAGGATTAGACTTATGCAAGTAGAGAGTCAAGGATTATACTTATGCAAGTAGGGAGGCAGGGATTAGCCTCATGGAGTCAAGGATTAGACTCATGCATATGGGGAGGCAAGGATTAGCCTCATGTAAATATGGAGGTAGGGATTAGCCTTATGGAGTCAAGGATTAGACTCATGTAAGTAGGGAGTCAAGGATTAGACTCATGCACATGGAGGCAGGGATTAGCCTCATGGAGTCAATGATTAGACTCATTCAGATGGGGAGTTATGGATTAGACTCATGTAAGTATGGAGGCAGGGATTAGCCTTATGCAAATATGGAGCAGCAAATAAGAGTAGCGTATGTCTTGGCTGGAGATGTATTCGATGTTTGATGGCCTAATTGATAGTGAATTATCCTTGTGCATACATGTTTTAAGAATGCTATTGTTACGTCAAATGTGCCTGTGTTCAAAGAAAAATTGTGAGTTTTGTGAGGGGAGGTTGGTTCTTGCTTCGTCTGTCGGACTTGCTCTGCTTTGCTCTGGAAACCCCTCTTCGAGTTCCCCTAGGTAGCACCTGACCGTTATGAAAATAGTTTTTTCAAAAGATATGCATTTATTGATAAAAATAGAATCGTTTTGGAAGCGTATTGATATATCAAGTAATTTTTGATGAACTAGCGACTGTGACACATTTTAAAGGCATTGCATCTCTCTTATGTTGGAATTTTGAGGGTCCTCCTTAAAATTTTGCCCCAGTTTGGTAGATGATTTTTAACTGTTTGCGGACAATAAGCCTTGCTGAACCTTCTTTAGAATTTTGAGAATCCTAACCAATTTCTGACTGTCTGACATTTGTTAGCGTTGGCTTGTTCCGGAATTTTAAGGGTCCTCCTCAAAATTTTGCCCTGGTTTCTGATCTTGGGGGAAAATGAGAATTTTATTATGATATGAAAAAACCTATAAGGCTGCCTATGTTTCCCCTATTAAATGGAAATCAGGTCAAGCGTCATTTCCATTAGATGAAAAAATGTAAAATAATCTAGGCATAGTATCTTTTGACTACGTCTGAATTGATCGGTTTTGGCCAGATATCTCCGTCCATTTTTGCAAGTATGAGTTCTCCTCCTGTTAGCATACTATGGACCATGTACGGACTTTGCCAGTTGGGAGAGAATTTCCCTTTGGCCTCGTCTTGATGAGGAAAGATTTTCTTTAATACCAGCTGCCCTAGTGCAAACTATCTTGGTTTGACCCTTTTGTTAAAATCTCTAGACATTCTGTTCTAATAAAGTTGGCCATGACATACTGCATTCATCCTCTTTCCATCGATAAGGGCCAATTGTTCATAGCAACTTCTTATCCACTCTGCGTTGCTGAGTTCAGTTTCCTGTATTATCTTTAGAGAAGGAATCTCTACCTCGGCTGGGATGACAGCCTCGGTGCCATAAACCAACATGTAAGGAGTTACCCCGGTTGATGTGCGAACCATAGTACGGTATCCTAATAAAGCAAAAGTTAGCTTCTCGTTCCATTATTTATGGTTCTCTACCATCTTCCTTGGTATCTTCTTGATATTTTTGTTGGCGGCTTCTACGGCTCCATTCATCTGAAGTCTATAGGCTGTGGAATTCTTGTGCTTGATTTTGAATGCTTCACATATAGTTTTCATCAGATCACTATTGAGGTTAGCGGCATTGTCAGTAATAATGGACTCGGGAACCCTGAATCGACAAATAATACGATCTTTGACAAAATCTGCGATGACCTTCGTGGTTACGGGTTTGTATGATAAAGCTTCGACCCATTTTGTGAAATAATCGATGGCGACCAGAATAAACCTGTGTCGTTTGAAGCAGTGGGCTCAATTGGACCAATAACATCCATTCCACATGCGGCGAATGGCCAAGGTGAGCTTGTTGTATTAAGCTCATTTGGTGGCACTTTTATCATGTCGGCATGCACTTGACATTGAAAGCATTTGCGGACATACTTAATGCAATCCGTCTCCATGATCATCCAGAAGTAACCGACCCTGAGTATCTTCTTGGTCAAGATGAAACCATTCATGTGTGGACCACATGTCCCACTATGCACATCCTCAAGTAGCTTAGAAGCTTCCTTTGCGTCGACATACCTTAGTAACCCCAAATCTGGAGTTCTTCTGTAAAAGGTTCCTTCGCTGTGGAAGAAATGATTTCACAATCTCCGGAGTGTGCATTTCTAAATGTGATTTGCATGCCCGAGGTATTCTTCTTTTGATAAGTACTCCTTGATGTGATGGGACCAAGGCTTTCCATCTGCTTCTTCTCGACATGAGCATAATATGCCGGCTGATTATGGATCCTTACCGGGATGGGATCGATATAGTTCTTATCTGGATGTTGTATCATGGAAGACAAAGTGGCCAATGCGTCGGCAAACTCATTCTGAATTCTGGGCACATATCAGAATTCTAGCTTTGTGAACCTCCTTTTCGATTCCTGCATATGGTGCAGATATGGCAATATCTTGGAATTCTTAGTGGCCCACTCTCCTTGTACCTGGTGCACAAGCAAATATGAATCATCGATTACCAACAACTTCTGTATGCTCATGTCGACTGCCATGTTGAGCCCTCGTATATAGGCTTCGTACTCTGCCATGTTGTTGGTGTAGAAAAATATGATTTTAGCAAATACAGAATAATGCTGACCCATTTCAGACACCAAACCTGCTCCAATACCTACTGCTTTGAAATTTGCAGCTCCGTTAAAGAACATCTTCCAACCTTCATATGCTTCAGCAATGTCTTCTCCTACGAATGATACTTCTTCATCAAGAAAATACATTTTCAAGGGTTCGTATTCTCCTCCTACCGGATTTTCAGCGAGGTGATCTGCCAATGTTTGTCCCTTGACTGCCTTTTGAGTTACATAGACGATATCGAACTCACTCAACAGTATCTACCATCTGGCTAACTTTCCAGTCGGTATGGGTTTTTGGAACATGTACTTCAGGGGATCCATCATGGATATGAGGTATGTAGTGTAGGCACAGAAGTAATGTCTCAATTTCTGAGCTGTCCATGTTAGAGCACAACAAGTGCGTTCAAGCAGAGAGTACCGTGCTTCGTAAGGTGTGAACTTCTTGCTCAAGTAGTATATGGCATGCTCCTTCCTTCCTGTCTCATCATGTTGTCCCAAAACACATTTAAATGCTCCATCTAGTGCGGATAAGTAGAGTAGCAAAGGTCGCCCTGGTTTTGGTGGGACCAGTACTGGCGGTATGGACAGGTATTCCTTGATTCTGTCAAAGGATTTCTGACAATCCTCTGTCCAGCTTGTTTCATCATCTTGAAGATAGGTTCACATATGACCCTGGATTGTGCTATGAAGCGACTGATGTAGTTAAGATGTCCTATAAATCTCATCACCTCCTTTTTATTCTTGGGCGGTGGTAACTCCTGAATAGCTTTTACTTTAGATGGATCCAGCTCGATCCCTCGACGAATGATTGTGAATCCCAATAACTTTCCTGCGGGAACCCCGAATGCACACTTTGTGGGGTTCAGTTTCAAGTTGTACCTCCTTAGCCTGTCGAAAAATTTCCTTAAATCTGCTATGTGATCTGCGGCCCTCTTGGATTTGATAATGACATTGTCCACATACACTTCTATTTCTTTGTGTATCATATCATGGAAGATGGTTGTCATGGCTCTCATGTAAGTAGCCCCGACATTTTTTAGACCGAATGGCATCTTCTTGTAATAGTATACACCCCAAGGCGTAATAAAAGTTGTCTTCTCGGCAACTTCTTCATCCCTCCAGATCTGGTGATAACCTGCGAAGCAATCTAAAAAGGATTGGAGTTCATTCTTGGTGTAGTTATAGATTAGGATATGTATATTTGGCAGTGGGAAGTCGTGTTTGGGACTTGCTCTATTCAAATCTCGATAATCAGCACATACTCGGACCTTCCCGTCTTTCTTCAGAACGAGCACAGTGTTAGCTAACCAGGTTGGGTACTCAACCACCCTGAGAACTTTGGTTTTGATCTGCTTTGTAACTTTCTCCTTGATTTTCAAACTCATGTCTGGTTTGAATTTTCTGAGTTTCTGCTTGACTGGCAGACACATGGGATTGTTAGGGAACTTGTGAGCTACTATAGATTTGCTCAAACCGCTCATATCGTCATACGGCCATGCAAAAATATCCTTGTATTCCTTTAGAAAATAGATGTATTCTTTATTCTATGTTTGCGACAAGTGAATACTGAATCGGGTCTCTTTGATGGTCTCAGCGTCTCCCAAATTTACTGCTTCGGTCTCGTCCAGATTGGACTTAGGCTTGTTCTCAAAGTTCTCAACTTCTCTATCAATTTCCTCGGGTATCTCATCTTCTTCCTCTGAGTCACTATTCTTATGTTGCGTTTCCTTATTACATGTCACAGTCATTGGTTCATCAGGAAAAGTAATAATAACACTGTCGAAGGGAAAAATATAAAAATAGTAATGAATAATGATAAAGGACAAATGCATTTGATTAAAACTGAGAAAAATTGTTCAAACAAAGCTTCGGTCGATGAATCAAGCATTTATTTTGAAACAAATGAATCGTAAAACAAAATTTCTGGAAATTTTGAATGCTTGGAACGACTATAAATTCTACCAAGCTACCCAAGGACTCGGTGGGCTCGGGATGTTATGGCGGTCCAGTTTCTGAGAACAACTCCCTTTGCAGTCTGAATGGTGAGGCCTTCTTCCTCCTCCTCCTCCTCCTCAATTATGGCACTGTAGTCCATATCCTCATCTTCCAAGAACAAACCCTTCAGCCCAGCTAGTTCTTCTTCTTCTGCAGTTCCCCATATTATGTCGCCCTGGTGGAAAGCTTGTTCTAGACGGGGCACTAGCTGCTCAAGAGGGTAATATGGTTCGCACCATAGAGGCGACCAATTCCTATATACTTTCCATGTGTACTGGTATTCGAGCCCAAAGGTAGTACCATGATTCTTCAGTTGTATTAGTTTGGTGATGCCTTGGAGGTTCTTTCCCAATCCTTTGCTGGGTTCATATCCAAACCATGTAATATGCTTTATATCTTGTTACTCCACCACTTGTCTTTTTCGACAGCATTGACTCGTTCAATATGATAGTAGGCTTCCCCTCCTAGCCTTATTCTATGTCCAGTGGTCGGGATGGTCTGACTAGTGTAGATGGGGTTACTTCCATATCCGTGAATGATTTCCTCTTGGCGGTTCCATTAAAACTTCATGGCTTGATGTAGCGTGGAAGGCACGACTCCAGCAGCATGAATCCATGGCTGGCCCAACAGAAGGTTATATGAGGCGGTATGTCAAGTACCTGAAATTCAACGTCGAACCAAGTTGGCCCCATTTGCAAACAAAGGTTGATTTCCCCGATCGTGGCCCTCTGCGACCCATCGAAAGCCTTCACATTCATGTTTTTAGTCCGTATTTCATGGAAACCTTTTTCCAACCTTTTCATGGTGTCCAACGGACAAATATTTAGACTCGAACCTTTATTAATCAGGACCCTGGCAATGAACTTGTCTTCAAATTGTATCATTATAGGAAATGCTCGATTGTGATTTCGTCCCTCGAGTGGTAGCTCATCCTCGTGGAAGATGATCTTATGGCTTTCTAGTACTTGCCCAACCATGTTCTCCATTTCTTCGCCAGTGATGTTATTGGGTATGTAGGCCTCGCTCAACACTTTCATTAAGGCATTCTTGTGCGTCTCAGAATTCTGCAATAGTGATAGGATAGATATCTGAGAAGGAACTTTGTTCAGGTAGTCGACAACAGAATACTCCTTTGCTTGTACTTTTCTCCACAGTTCATCTGGCCCTGTCTCAATAATAGGTTGCCTAGCAGTTGCTTCCTTACTTGAACCTCCTAGGTGTTCAGGTGTATGGACTCTTCCAGTCCTAGTCATTCCCTGTGCCACGTCAGATTCCTCTACATTGGCCTTCCCTTTCCACCGAGCCTCAGCGACATAATCCTAGGGTATTGCTTTTGAGTTGAATCGGGGTATGGTTGATACTGTCACAGTGATGGGTGTGACAACTTCTACTTCAAATAGAGTGGGGTTGGTTGCGAGTAGAGCCACTTCTACCTCTAATGGATCTGATATAGTTACCTCAACCTCGATCGGTGCCTAAGCCTGAACCACGATAGCAGTAAGTGTGACTACGACCTTAGAGTCATCGCCTTCCCGAATAAGCCTGATTGACCCATCAGGTTCCCATTCTTCATTTTTCTCTATCACATGTATACCATCACCTCTGTGATCAGGGAGGGGATTGTTGTTGACATTAGGTGAGGCCTCCTTTGCTTGTATGACCTTGTTTTCAATTAACGTTTGGATCTTATCCTTTAATGTCTGGCACTCAACTGTGATGTGCCCTTTCATACCGGAATGGTACGCACAAGTCTTGTTCCGATTAACCCAATGGGATGGGTTCTCTAATGCCACAGTGGTAACGGGAGTGACATAACCGGCGATTTTCAACCTTTCATATAATTGGTCAATAGGTTCGTCAATGGCGGTATAATGTTTGGGTGGCTTGTGGTCAAAGTTTGGCCGTGGTCTTGGATAATTTTGACGAGCTAGTGGTGATTGGAAGTGGGATGGTTGGGACTTGTAGGTATGACGGATATAGGCTGGTTGGGAGTATCTGGGAGATGAAGGTTGGTATATGGGTGGAGGTGTTTGATAGACAAGTGGAGATTTTGCGCATTGGGATACCATTTCTGCCCCAACATCCCTCTTCTTGATATGCCACCTGACTATAGTGCTTTATTCATGGCTTGCAAAGCCTCGGAGTTTGTTACTATTCCGCTCTTGATCCTTTCTCCGAGTATGATAATGTTTGAGAATTTATGATTTTCAATAACCATCAACCTCTAGTAATATTGCGGGTCATGTGCCCTGACAAAGAATTTATTCATCTGTTCTTCGTCCAAGGATGGCCTGACTTTGGCCGCTTTCGACCTCCAACGAGTAGCATATTCACGGAAGGTATTAGTAGGTTTCTTCTTAAGATTCTGAATGTAGAGGACATCCGGTGCATTCTCTATATTGAACCTGAACCGGTCCATGAAATCTGACGCCATGCTTACCCAATTGGACCACTTCTTGGGATTTTGGCTGTATACCAAGACAACGCGTCCCCATTAAGGCTCCTCATAAAGAGCTTCATTCATATTTTTTCATCTTTTCTAACCCCGACAAGCTTGTCACAGTAGGTTCTTAGGTGAACCCTAGGATCACCTATGCCGTCGAACATTTTGAACTTGGGAGGTTTGTACCCCTCCGACAATTCCACATCGAGCTGTATGGACAGATCTTCATAATTCAAACTTTCTATTCCTCTATTGCCTTCAACACCTTAGACTCAGCTTGTTAACTTTTTAAGCTCTTCAGCCATATTCTTAATGAGCGGGTCCTTTTCAGTGTGTTCTGGTGTACAGGAAATTGGTTGGGTAGAATATGGTATAGTTTCCACATATATGTGGTTGCTCTAATGGGTACCAGGAACTTGGGTATAGTGGTGGTCATTGGTGGAGTTTTGTGGATCGGGAACAAGTGGTGTATTTTGGGGAGTGTGGTAAGTGGTGGTTGGCGGGTACTGAATTGGTTGGTAATGTTGTTGTGGTGGGATTGGTGCTAGTAGAGGATTGATGTTTTGGGGTGGAGTTTCATATTGTTTTGGTGCGGTAGTATTTTGTGGCTGTTGGTTTTATGTGTTTTGAGAAGGTGTTGGGTTCTTTGCGTTCTGTTGGTGGATATCAGGGACATTGAAGGTTAGTGACAAATTTGCCAAATTGCAGACCTGCTCAAGTTCTCCTTGCAGTTCTAGTATCCTTTGTTCTAGTCTTAGAACCAGGTCATTCGGGGCCGAAGTATTGCGGTCGTCGGAAGTCTCTGCACTCTCAACGTTTTCCTTTCAGATTCCACTTAAATCATCCATCTTCTCTTTTCCTCTGCTTTTTGTGTTGCTTGGAGAAGGAGGAGGTGGAAGGCCTCTGAGACCAGTATGATCGAACTAACCTAAGGGGATGGGAATAATAATAATAATAATAAATAAGCAAAAACAAAAAGGTAACAAGTCAGTGAGGATCCTGAGATGTTTGCAGTATTTAAACATATATTGCAGAAATATAAATTCGCGTCCTAATTTGGGAGCCTCATTGTGCCCGAGGTAGGCCTAGCGATAAATAGATTTGGAGAAAATTTAATGCCAATAAATGCTTCATTTCATAATGTAAAAATAGAAGAATCCCAAAACGATAATGAAATAATGATAAAAATGAGTTACTATTGACACTTGGCCTTATTACATTTTAAGAAAAAACAAAAATAAATCTAGTCTATTTTGTCCCAGAAGAACCTTCCCCCCCTCTAGACTCGACTATTTATACATTTATGATTAGCATATCGGTATTTAGTTCTCCAAATTAATATACAGAATGTGGTTGCGTCCGTTGGGATTATGGAAAGACTGATGGACTTTGGATAAGGTTTATCTTAAAGGATCATTATCCAGACAACATAACTGATCCGACTAGGTTTGACCATGATGCATGCATAATTTTGACCAGAGTAAGGTTTCTATAGGGTTTTAGACTGGTACCCTCGAGCGGACAACTCGAGGGGGAAGGCATGGAACCATCGACTGCACCGCTGATCGACTAGTTTTACCGCAAATAAGCCTTTCCGGATTTAAGGGTAGTAAATAGGAAGAGTGCAACCACTCATTAAAGCGTTGCTATAGGATTTGTTACGCACGAGTGGAATATTATGTGGATCATGATTTATGCAGTAGTTAATAACATGTAGTCAAGTATTTTCACGTAAAGAAAAATAAATATAGTATTTCAACAATTAAAAGACAGTTACAAAAAGGAAACAAAACGACTAGTCAATTTCAAGAATAGAGAACAATAAATGCTTAAAAGAAAACAAACAGTAAAAATTAAAATAAGGGAAGAGGGTACGGGATAAAACATGCTTGGACTAATTTATAAGAGAAAGTTCATTATGGTAAGAGCCTAATTATCCCCAGCAGAGTCGCCATGCTATCGCGCCCCCTTTTTCCCCTCCCTTTTTGATGGGGAGAGAGGTTTGTGTTTCGACATTCACGGGGTGTAATGACTCATTTCATTTTGGGAATTGGGTGTTTGAAGAGTCACCACCTAATGGGTTATGGTGCATTAGGGAACCTAGAGCGATTAACTCTTGGGTTGGTTTGCATTACCAGAGATTAGGGTAAGGGCTCGAAGTAACCTCGAGAGGAAGATGTTAGGCACCCCTCTTGGTCCACAATTGTGGGTCCCGGCCAAATTTATATTCACAAATCAGTCCATTACAAGAAAATAGTTGAATCAAATAGGTTGTAAGTAAATCACGTTAGAGTAACTCAAGTAGTAAGATAAAGTTTTGAACTAGTTGTAAAAACAAAGTTTTAAAGAAATGATTTGGTAAAGAGGGGTCATAGGTTGGTTATCCTATAGGATCACATCTGTACAATGCCTGGTAATCACTCCTCGGAAAGGGGCTATGCATGGCATTAGCACACCGGTCATCATATCTATATCTACCCTTCCCATTCCTTTATTGGTCATGCAAAGCGAGTGTTTGGGCAATGATTCCTATTGCGTGATGCTACTCGTCCCTTATTAATGGTCCTGGAGGGAGGTTTATTAATGGTCCTGGAGGGAGTTAGGACCTCTACCTATAGGTGGTTCTAGATGTATCCCCTAAGGTTTTAAAAGGCAAAAATTCTAAGGTGACAGTCAAAAAGCATATAGGACTTTCACACATAATGAGAAAAATTTAAAAGGCTCAGAGTTTCCTCCTCAATCAAACACATAAGCAGCACGACTCAAGTACAATTAAGGTCTTTTATTAGACAATGTCCTAAAGAAGGATATCTAAGTGAATATGTAGAAACAAATAAACCCCTTTTTAGGTTCAGAAATTGTACCCTAGCAGTTGCTTAAGGACTCCTTTTAAAGCCTTTTAGGATCAGAAAACATTAAGCGATAGAGACAGTTTCAGTGAATACAATTTTGGAAATGCCCTAGAGGCTTGCCTATATGTAGAATACTGACATATATATTAATGCAGAAACAAATAGATTTTTTAAAATAGGCTTAGTTAATACTTATATGCATGATATCTAATGAGATTGCGGTAGTTTTGAAGAAATTATTCTAGAAAGTTCTTAATACTTAATAAGACCAATCTAAAATGAATCAGGCGTGATCAAGTGACTTAGTAAACTAAATCAGACCGACAGACAGAATTGCGAGTAGTATTCCCTATAGGCATGATATATATGTGTATTACTGATTTTAGTCGATTTGCCAATATGGCAACATACAAAAATTCTCCTTATAACTATATCTAAATTAAGTCCTATAGGCATGGTATCTATTATTAAACTGATTTTGAGACATGATTTCTTGGAACCTATATGCATGGTTTCTAAAACATGACAGAATGTAAAACCTTATAGACATGGTTTCTACTTGACGACTAAACAACCTAAAGGTGAAGTCCTACTGACATGATTACTATTTGGAAGATTCAAAGGGTAAAGTCCTAAGAACATGTTTTCTATTTGGGACAAACAGACTTGAAAAATTAAAGTCCTAAGAGCAGGATTTCTACCTGTATTACCCTAGAAAATATGTATATATCCACCCCTTTTCACTGAATACCCCAATATTTGTTTACAAATTATTACAGACCAATGAATAAAATACATCAATGTAAACAGAAAATCAAGAAGCTATTCTATAGGGAGCCTTCAATTAGGCCCACGTTTCCCAAAGCCTCCAATGGTCTCATATGCCTCAGTTCCATAGACAAAATCATAGTCTAGGTGCATCAAAGTTCCCTAAGGATCTCAAGGATCCCGAGCAGTGCTTACACCTAGACATAGAAACCAAGAATTGAACAAGTGCAGTATGGAAGGCCAGCCTTAATATGGCAGAGTTCATAGGGTTCTCAAAGGATCCCAAGGAAGTACATATACTAGAGCGGGCAGAACTTATTGACTAAAAGTAGAGTGAGATGTGATGGACATAAGTTGAAAAGGTTTTAGTAAGAAACTATGATTAACAAAAGCCTTTCTTGAAAGCAATTCAGTAGAGATTGTTTGAAAAAGAGATTGGAATAGTTAACAGAGTCAAAACACAGCTAGTTTACAAAACCAAGTAAATTCAAGAGTCACACACAGGGGTCAAGGGGTTTGGGACACATAGAACAATTGGTTGTAAACACAGAACCCATCAAGGTCTAGGACAGATTTAGACATGCTCAAAAACAGCTGACACTGGCATGGTCACAAAACCAGGCATGAAAAACACAACCACATAAAGAGGTGATAGGGATTTGGAATGGAATATAGTATGGTAAATATACAACAAGTAAGAGATAACTGGTAAGACGTGCTCAGAAATACACATAAAAGGAATATGCTAATCTTAAGGGAAGGGGGAAGACATGATAACATGCTAGTAATGTGTTCTTAACTACATGTTTCACAACAGAACCACAAATAGATGCAAACCAGAAACAAGAAGAACTGGCACAATAAAATAATCATGTTTGTTGGAACTTTGAATGGAAACTAGGACATACCAGTAAAGAGGAGAGTAAGCAGAATGAAAAGAACAAGAGAGCACAAATGGTTAGCCTCAGCTTGCTGCCTAGCAATAGCAAATAGTACAAGAGAGAGAGATCATAGATTTTTAAAGTATGAGAGATAGTTTTTTGAACCCCAGTGTTCATGTCTGTGTTAGTGAAAGACTAGAGTATTTATAGTTGAAAATAGGTAGTGAAATAAGGTAAGAATCATAGTAGCCTAATAATTGAGGAACTCAGAATCAATCAATTAGAAATCGAGGAAGTACTCCCTTATGTTAAGGCAATTAATTCAAACGGTAAGAATCAATATATAAGGCAAGAAGGATCAATATATGATTATTAAGGAAAGAATCAAAGTTCAGTAAGCATAGAGTAGTCGATTAGGACTAAGTTATGAAAACTCCAATTAAGGAATGAACAACAACAACAACAACAACCCAGTGTATTCCCACAAGTGGGGTCTGGGGAGGGTAATATGTACGCAGACCTTACCCATACCCCGAGGGGTAGAGAAGCTGTTTCTAGGTGACCCTTGGCTCAAGAAGCAAACAGGTGACAAAAACAAGTGGCGATATATTAGTACTAGCACTGAACTCATAATTCCAATTAAGGAATGATTCAGTAAAAATAAAGTACTACAGAAAATAAAGTAATAGAATCAGTCAATTTAAACAAACGAGTAGAATTTTAGGGTTTTAAAAGGAAATATTTAAATCAAACCATCAACTAAGAGAATCAGAGTCAATCAAGAGGGAGTCATGATTAAGTACTTCTACATATAAATAGAGAAGATCAAACAGACGTAGCAAACATGCAAGGTCAGCAATATCGACAGAAAGAGGCAAGAGATGAACAAACAAGATCAACATAATCACACAGATGTGATATGAGTAGGCTAGGGACTCAGTAAAATACATTCGAAGCATGGTAACCACGGAAACTTAACAACAATCAAGTTGTCAGGCTAACACACAGAACCAAGACAAAGAAGATCTAAATAAAATTAGGGTTTTTAACAGAGGCGAGTTGAAAAAGTAGTAAGAACATAGAATCAATCAAGATATGCAAAGAAAAGGTTTAAACATTAAGAAAAAGTCAGTTTAAACAAGTGCAAAAGAACTCTGAGAAACCCTAACTTTAAAGATAGTAAAAACGGCTTAAAGTTCATAATTTCCAAAAGAAGTTTGAGAATAGTGTAAAACATAGAAAGAAACAGACTTAAATAGTTAAAAATAGCACAGATCTAAGAGATTCAAACAAAGTTAGGGTCTCAAAGGAAACCCAGATAGAAATGGAAGAACATGCTATAAACTTTAAAGATCGTAACAAATATGGTGTGATTTTGTCCAAAATCACACCGAAGAAGCCATGAACTATAGAAACAGAAATCCTAGATCCAAATCAGCATGGCCCAGGGCCCTTGAAGTCCTCCGAGATGATGAGCAAGGCGAGGGAGGAACCATTGGAGGCTTGGGGTTAAAAGTTGGTTGCCGGAGATGGCCAGAGAAGAAGGCGGCGATTGAAGGGGATTAGGGTTAGGTTGAGAGAAGAGAGGATATGAGAGAGTTTAAGGGCGGCGGAATCTCAAAAATGAGATAGGGTTAGTGGTCTTTAGGATTAAAAAAGGAAAGGATTCGTTTGGACCGTTGATCTAGGAGATCAACAATTAGGATTAGACCGGGTAGATGGGTTCCGGGTTTGGGTAGGAGTTTATAGGGTCTGGGTCGGGTTAATTGGGTAGGAAATTGGGCTAGGAGTGGGTTCAACTGGGCTAAAATTGAAAGCCAAATCTGGCTATGATTTAAATAGCCAATCTTTCTTATTTTAATTTAATAAATAATAAAGTAGTTTCTAAAAATAATATTCCTATACCAAAATGATTTAAAATATATAATTAACATTTTAAAAATATATGGACCAATTTTACGCATATAAAATATAAATATACATTAAAATTGGCTAACATTGCAATCATATACAATTTAGCTCGAAAAATACCAAATGTGATTATAAAAATGCATAAAAATTATATTAATTAAATTTTGGTATAGGTATGGAAATTGAATGAATAAATCGTCATAACAATAATTTGGGAAATAATTATTGGTATTTTATGGATAAAAGGGGAGAAAAACAAATCAATTTAAAACCTTAAAATCATGAAAAAAAATTATAAAAACCTTGTGCATGCTTATATAAGCATATACATGCTATTTTGAAGATATTTATGCATGTTTAAAAATATATAGGGAAACATTGTCTATCAACAGATGTTTGAGCTCATTTTCTTCACCTTCAACCTTATTTGGCGGCGGTACTTCCCATTTTTGGCTGACAGTAACTTGCACTTGGTCAGGCAGGGTTAATGATGAAGCTAGGGCAGCTAAAGCATCAACCTTCTTATTTTCTTTCCTTGGCACATGATTAATAGTCAAATCACAGAGACACCCCATTAACCTTTTAGCATAATCATGATATAGGCGTAGTTCAGGCTTCTTAACCTCATAACTAACTAGAAGCTGATTGACCAATAACTGAAAGTCACCAAAGACTTGCAATTGCAACTGCTTCATTTAGACAGCCATTTCAAGCCCAAGTATTAGTGCTTGATACTCAGCAACATTAATAGAGCAGAGTTGCGTAATGTAAAAGAGTAGGGTAGAACTTCACCTTGAGAAGTGACAAATACTACGCCAGCACCAGCTCCTCCGCGATGTGTAGGACCATCAAAGTACATCTTCCATGGAGGTTGAACTTCAATGAACATTGTGTGCTTATCAGGTAGTTCGTCAGTTAGCTCCCAATCATCAGGTATAGGGTGATCTTCCAAGAAGTCCGCTAGCGCTTGTCCTTTTATGGCCTTTTGAGGGATGTACACGATTTCAAATTGTTGAAACTGGAGGTACCACCTTGCTTCGATCACTAAGGACAGGTTTTGACATCACGAACTTGATGGGATTTTCTCTAGAAACAAAACGAATGACATGAGCTTGAAAGTAGTGCTTCAACTTTTGGATTGAGAAGACTAGCGCCAAACATAACTTTTCAATTGTCGAATAATTCATCTCACTTGGTGTCATCATCTTGCTCAAGTAGTAAAGGGAGTTTTCTTTCCCTTCATTATTTTTTAGGCAAACAACCAACAGACCTGTCTATGCTGAAATGTATAGTATCAATGACTTTCCAAGTATAGGGGCTACCAAAACTAGAGGCTTCGTCAAGTAGGATTTAATTCTCTCAAAGGAATTGCTACACGCTTGGTTCCATTTGTAAGGGACATCTTTCTTCATAAGACGACTGAATGGTTGGCACCTCCCAGCTTGGTTTGAGATGAATCTTCTAAGGTATGCTAGCTTTGCTTGCAAACTTTTCAATTCATGAATATTGCGGGGCTCGGGCATTTTCAATATGGCATCCACTTTGTCTTGATCAATTTCGATCCCTCAATGTCGGACAATAAAACCAAGTAACTTTTTGGAAGTAACTCCAAAGGCGCATTTCAATGGATTCATCCTAAGTTGGTACCTCCAGAGCAAATAAAACACCATTCTCAAGTCTTTCAAGTGGTCTCCCCTCTTTCTTGATTTTACCACCAAGTCATCCATGGAGCATTCGACATTCTTATGGAGAAGGTCATGAAATATATTTTGCATAGCTCTTTGGTAACTAGCACCAGTGTTCTTCAAGCCAAAAGGCATTACCTTGTAGCAATAAATACCCTTGGGGGTACGAAATGCAGTAAGCTCTTTATCTTTTGGCACCATGCGAATTTGGTTATAGCCTGATGAACCGTCCATAAATGATATTTCCTCGTACTTAGTAGTAGCATCGATCATCAGCTCTGGAATGGGAAGCGGGAATTCATCTTTTGTACACGCATTATTAAGATCCCTAAAGTCAATTCACACTCGAATCTGGACATTTTGCTTCCTTACAGGACAACACTTGAAACCCATGTTGGGTATTTAACTTTACGAATAAAGCCAGCTTCGATGAGTTTGGTAACTTCAGTTTCAATCAAGGGAACCAAGTCTAGCCTAAAGCACCTTTGATCTTGTTTAATAGGGCGAGCACCATTTTTTACTGCAAGGTGATGGACTGCTACTTTCGGGTCCAAGCCAGGCATCTCTTTGTAACTACAAGCAAAGACATCCCTGAACTCTTTAAATAACTCAATATAAGTGCTTTCTTCATCAACTACTAGTAAAACACTTAAGTAGGTGGGTTTTGGTTCTTCGTCAGTGCCAAGGTTAACTTCTTTTAAGGCATTAACTATCATCTTCACTCCTTCTTCAAGTTCAGATGGAGCATCTTTCGCATCTTCATCTTTTTGAGGGTCCCCATCATTGAAGGATATATGATAACACATTAAAACATCCTCCAATTATGCATTATCCTCCATTGAAGATGGAACACCATTCTCGCCTTGTACAGTAACATGATACGAAGAACCCACACTTTCTTCATCTTCATCAGTTCCTTAGTGTAGACCATAGTATATGGCTTTACCTTCAGTACTTCTTTACATGAAACCACAAGTGTTGTTTGTTGCCTCATTCTACAAGGAACTTTGGAAATCCTTAGAGACCTTTTGGATTTTGGGCAAAGCGGGTGTTCTTATGCTTTGAAAATTTCTCTGGAACTTGTTCCCCTTCTTTGATGGACCCAATCTCTCAAACACGGAGGTCCTCACAGGTGATTTTCCAAGTTGATAAAAGACATAAGGCTTGTTAGAAGAGGCCAATAATCTTCTACAGTGATATAATTGTTGCTCGGCCTTCTTATGGGTATGTGCACTAGTGACGGTTGCTTGTATCCCAAACCTTCTTGTTTCTCTTTGCAGCTTCTGATGGTAGCTTCCCTAACTTTGAGGCTCATTAAGGTTGTATCCAGCTTTTACAAATAGCCTATAAGTGTTAGGATCAAAACCTTCATATGTTCTCTTTGTATGGAGTGCCACATTCTACAAATGATTTTGGGCTATAAACCCTGCTGGTGGCTTTGAGAACAACTTTACTGCCTCTATTTGTTTTACTGGAAGAGTTAACTCCTTTAGCATGATAGTTTGGAGTTAGATAATTCACATTCATATTTCTTCCTTTTAGGGACATATTGGAGCGCATGACTTACTTTCTTGCCATAAGACTCAATATTCCCTCTATAAGATTTATTCACGTTGGGTTGTACCTTTTCAGTAACAGCTTTGGCTTCACTAGTAGTTACCTCTGCTCTTTTAGCTGTGGGATCGTCATTCTTGATTTTCATGCCATCATTAACTTTTAGCTCCTTCACAATGTTATTCTTCAAGTAGAACTTTGCATCGACGAAGTGTGACTCAGCCTCGGCGAATGGCTCATCATCAGGAACTATCTTCTTCTCGACTTCACCCTCGTAGTATTTTAGACATTGATGGTAGGTAGATGGAACTACTTTATTCTCATGTTTCCAAGGCCTTCCAAGCAATATGTTGTATGAATTCTTTGCATCGATCACATTTAGCCATGCACTTAATTGCATATCTTTAATGGTAATTCCAGCCTGATCGGACCTATGGATCTTTACCCTCCTTGATTGAATCCTTAGATCATCACATGACTTTCTGAGAATTCGTTCATGGAAATGCCAAGTTCTTTCACAGTGCAAATTGGCAAAATGTTCATTGAGGATCCTTTATCAACCAAAATTCTATTTACCCTTTCATCACGCATATAGCCAATCAGGTACAATGGATGGTTATGAAGAGTGTCACCTAGCAGAAGATCGTCATTTGTGAACGTGACTTTTTCCTCACAAGCATTAACTTCTTAAGGAGTGGACTCGATGAGATTTTCCGAAGATGGCGCCAACGATAGGTCATTACTCTTTTCTTCCCCTTTGTAAGCATGGCAAGAAGAGGCATCGATACCCTTATGGGAAATCTTCGTGCGGAACCAACTTGGTAAAAACTTCTCCAAGGTCACTGGATTTTGTGGATTTTGAGAATGGTGCACCTCCACTTTTGCTTTCTTCAAATATTTAACTGGATTCCATCTCCTTGGTCTTTTCACCATCATTTTCCTTGTTGGTTGTTCTATTGATTCTTTTCATAGGCTCTTTTTGTGGCGCCTACGACGAGTCACCAATGTCTAAGCTTCATCATCATCAGGTTGATTGACTTCAGCTTTGTCGTTCTCTAGTAATTCGTCATGTTTAATTTTTTAAAACAACATAATTCATCTGGACTGAATGAGCCAAAGGTGATAGAGACTTGATTTGCGCTTGCTTTCTCATCTTCAAACATGATCTTCTTTTTGCGAGCCAAGTCCATAACTTTGTCCTTGAAGACAAAGCACTTCTATAGAGGGTGGCTCACAAGTCGATGGTATTTGGAATAATTTGGGTCATTTATTTTCTCATCTTCATTTGGTCTCTTCATATCTGGAAGCTTAATGAGATTTAACCCGAGGAGTTCTTCAAAAATAGCTGGCACATTAGAATCCTGAAATGGGTACTCTTTCTCTTGCATTTCTTTTAGAGTCAACTTTTCACTTGGCTTATCTTGAAAAGAAGTGGATTTCATACTCTGCTTCTTGATCACCTTCGTTGTGAATTCAGAAGTGATATGTGGACATGCATAGCTTCTTTGTCTTTAGATTTGGGTACAAACTTGCTCCATTTCCTTACTTCTTGCTTGTCATTCCCTTTTTGAGGATCATAGATAGGCAACCTTTCATTTCCAATGGAGGCCATTCTCAACTCCATGCCATGGGCACGAGTCGTAAGTTCTTCAAATGTGACAGGCTTGATAGCTTGCAAGATGTAGCATAGCCCCCAATGCATGCCTTGGATTCACATCTCTATGCCCAATGCTTCACTAAGCCTATCTTTGTAGTTGAGGCTTGCATTTCTCCAATGATTGATAAAGTCGATAACTAGTTCACACTTTTGTTGACGAGTATTTGTAAGTTCTATCATACTCATAGTACGTCTCGTGCTACAAAAGTGATTGAGGAATTCTTGCTCTAGTTGATCCCAGCTGTTAACAGATACAGCCTCGAGTCTGTGTACCAATCAAAAGCATTTCCTTTTACTAACGGAAAAAATGCTTGACGAGGTAATCTTCATAAGTCCCAGCATTGTTGCATGTCTCAATGAAGTGCGCTACATGTTGCTTTGGATTGCCTTTGCCATCAAACTATTAAAATTTTGGAGGTTGATAGCCTACAGGCATCTTTAACATATCGATCCTTGAAGTGTACAGATTTGAGTAGGTAAAGGAGGACTTGGAAGCGACGTCATATTTGTTTTTTATAGTCCCTTCAATGAACCCCTTTAATTGATCTATTAGAATTATCCCTTCCGAAGAGATTGGAATTTCCTTAGTGGATGCAACTTGTCGTGGGGGAGGATCAATCTCTTAAACTTGTGGAAGTTTCTAGGTGCATAGGTGGATTCTTCTTCAATCAAGATTCTCACCTTATCTGTTAGCTTGTCAATTCTAGTCTCTTGATTTTGCATGCATTTGGTCAAGCTAGCGATTGCTTCCGTTAAGTTTGCCAACTGGTCCTCCACAGATGAAGTGTTTGTCACCATGGCGTGCATAATTGTTGTGGACGATGGAGAGTAGCATGGATTGTCAAATAGATTGATCTTTGATTGGCTCATGCTATGTGCTGTAAGTGGGGAGGATCCATCACTTGAAGCATCATCATCTTCCTTCACAGCAGAGTGCTTGGATCCAGATATGTCAAGTAGTTCAAGAGTTTCTTGATCTTTTCAGCAACATCGCTTCCTCCTTCGGGTGCATTTGTGGACGATCTTGCTACTTTTGAGGATAAATATCCGAAAACAGGGGTAGATGCAAATGGCACTTGGGGTGCTTGTTGTCCTAATGAGCTTATTTTCTCTTCGTAACTAGTCCAAAGCTTCCAAAGGTAACTTCAAGTATGTTTTCCACATCAGTATAGAACCCGGAATTAGCAACCTTGGTGGAAGTTGAACTGGAGTTGATTTTCTTTGAAGGCATTTTGATGTTCTTGAACTTTGGTGATTGAAAAGTTGAGATGAGAGGTAGATATTGTCCTACTGGCATGCCAGAATTTGTAGACAATAAATTAGCTTTAAGAAAATAAAATCAAGACCAAAAATTATTGCAACAATCGTAGTATTTGATTTTAAATATTTGAGTGTTACAATCTCTATGAATTCTCTTATTCTTCTTTCCAACAGTAAATAAATTCAAGGGCCTTTGAGCTTGATCATAAATATGTAGTTGCTTCCATGAACGATGATCTTGAATTAAATTAGCACGAACTTTGATTTGAACTCGTACTCCTTGAATGTTGATTTGTTCTTCGTTCTTAATCTTGAACTTGATTTGTTCTTCGTTCCTTAGCTTGAACTTGATTTGTTCTTCGTTCTTGAATTTAAACTTGATTTCTTGAAGCTTGAAACTTGTAGAGAAATTTGTGGTGTTTGATACATGAGCCCTCTCTTGCTTCTTGTTATAACTTGTTGTGTCTTTTATGAGTTATGAAGACCCCTATTTATAGTTATGGGAGGGAAGAGTTATGATAAGAACAAACTCTTTCCGACCAATCAAATTGAAATGTGACAAGGCCGCATTTGATTGGCTAGAATACGTCACTTGCATATGTGGTGCGGTTTCATTGGCCCTTTAATTTGACTTGGCATGCCTTGTCATTTTGACATGAGGCATGATCTCATTGGATCTTCCGTTTGACTTGGCATGCTACGTCATTTCACGCAAGCCATTGGGCCTCTAGGAAGGTGCCATCTTAGGCCTGATGAAGTGGGCTCAACACTTTAGCCCAATTAAATGGGCAAGCCCAAAGGATTAGAACTTATATATATATATATATATATATATATATATATATATAATTCAATTCTATTAGCCCATAATATTTATTTAGACCAATATATTTTGAATCTAAAATATAACCCAAATTCGTTTATGGATTTATTTTTAATAAAATTTATATGCCTACAACAACTTCAAATTATGAATTTTTTTTAGCACAACTTCTTAAAACTTTTTTTTTTTTAAGTTTCAACAAAATCAATATCCAAACCCTACTAGGGTAGGGAAGTGAAGAAAGATAACTAGTGAGAGCCCTACAGTGGATCCATGCTGAAGTTATAGGGGTTTATTTATTTACAATTTACCCCCCCCCCCCCACACACTTAAGTTTACTATGTATTTTTTAGGGCAAAGATTACGTTTAGCCATAATCGAAACTATTTGTCTTCGATAGCTGCAAAAGTATATAAAATTTATATATTTTTATATATAACAAATAAAAATATTTTTATATAATGTGCTATTATTACAGTAAAATAGTGTCATTTTCCCTAATGTTTATTTAGTCTCTACTTGTATATATTCAGCCTAGGTTGGCAAACGAACTGGTCAGGTCGGATATGAGCACGTCGGAAATGGATAAATTATCCAACCCGACCCATATTTATTCAGCCTAGTGTGTCACCTTGGGGTGTGCCGGTTCTTTTTGTGAAGAAGAAGGATGGCACGATGGGATGTGCATTGATTACAGGAAGTTGAACAAAGTAATAATTAAGAACAAGTATCCTTTGCCTCGTATCATTGATTTATTCGACCAGCTTCAAGGGGCGAGAGTGTTCTCCAAGATTGATCTTCGCGCAGGTTATCACCAGTTGAAGATCAAGGACTCAGATATACTTAAGACAGCTTTCAGGACCCGATATGGTCATTATGAGTTCTTGGTGATGTCTTTCGGGATGACCAATGCCCCCAGCAGCATTCATGCATTTGATGAACAGCGTGTTCCGGCCGTATCTCGACTCGTTTGTCATAGTTTTCATTGATGATATTCTAGTATACTCGCGTAGTCAAGAGGAGCACGCGGAGCATTTGAGGGTGGTGTTGCAGAGATTGAGGGAGGAGAAGCTTTATGCAAAGTTCTCCAAATATCAGTTTTGGCTCAGTTCAGTGGCTTTCTTGGGCACGTGGTGTCCCACGAGGGTATTCAGGTTGACCCGAAGAAGATAGAGGCGGTTCGGAGTCGGCCCAGATCGTCCTCAGCCACAAAGATTCGCAGTTTTGTTGGTTTGGTGGGTTATTAATGCCGGTTTATTTAGGGGTTTTCATATATTGCATCGCCCTTGACCAAGTTGACTCAGAAGGGTATTTTATTTCAGTGGTCTGATGTGTGTGAGGCGAGCTTTCAGAAGCTCAAGACTGCCTTGACCACAAATCCAGTGTTAAGTATTGCCATCAGCTTCATGTTCTTATACCGTGTATTGTGATGCTTCGAGAGTTGGTATTAGGTGTGTTCTGAAACAAGAGGGTAGAGTTATTGCTTATGCTTCTCGTCAATTAAAGCCTCATGAGAAGAACTACCCTGTTCATGATTTGGAGTTGGCTACCATTGTTCACGCATTGAAGATTTGGAGGCATTATTTGTATGGTGTGTCTTGTGAGGTGTATACCGATAATTAGAGCCTCCAGCACTTGTTCAAGCAGAAGGATCTCAATCTGGGGTTGCGGAGGTGGTTGGAGTTGCTTAAGGATTATGATATTACTATCTTGTATCACCCGGGGATGTCCAATATAGTGGTCGATGCTTTGAGCCGAATGGCTGTGTGTATGGGGAGTTTGGCGTATATTCCAGTTGGTGAGAGATCAGTTGCAGTGGATTTTCAAGCTTTGGCCAATCAGTTTGTGAGATTGGATATATCAGAGCCGAGCAGGGTAATGACTTGTGTAATTTCTCAGTCTTCCTTATATGAGAGCATTAGAGAGCACATGTATGATGATCCTCATTTGCTTGTCCTTAAGGACAGAGTTCAGCATGATGATGCCAGAGATATGACTATCAGTGAATATGGGGTGTTGAGGATGTAGGGTCAGATATGTGTGCGTAATGTGGATGGGCTTCGGGAGTTGATTCGGGAGGAGGCCCATAGCTCGCAATATTCCATTCATCCGGGTGCTGCGAATATGTATTAGGATCTGAGACATCATTATTGGTAGAGGAGAATGAAGAAAGACATTGTGGGGTTTGTAGCTCGGTGTCTCAATTGTCAGCAGGTGAAATATGTGCATCAGAGACAGGGTTGCTTACTTCAGCGGATGGATATTCCAGAGTGGAAGTGGGAGCATATCACCATGAACTTTGTAGTTGGGCTCCTACGGACTTTGAAGAAGTTCGATGCTATTTGGGTGATTGTGGATCGGCTGACCAAGTCCGCGCACTTCATTCCCATATGTCTACTTATTCTTCAGAGCGATTGGTAGAGATCTATATCTGGGAGATTGTTCATTTGCATGGTGTCCCATTTTCCATCATTTCAGATAGTGGCACTCAGTTTACTTCACAGTTTTGGAGGTCTGTACAGCGATAGTTGGGTATACAAGTTGAGTTGAGCACCGTTTTTCACCCTCAGACGGACGGGTAGTTCGAGCGTACTATTCAGATATTGGAGGACATGTTACGCACTTGTGTCATTGATTTTAGAGGGTCATGGGATCAGTTTCTACCGCTCGTAGAGTTTTCTTATAACAATAATTACTAGTCGAGTATTCAGATGGCTCCATATGAGGGTTTGTATGAGAGGCGGTGTAGATCTCTAGTTGGTTGGTTTGAGCCAGGCGAGGCCTGGATATTGGGTAGAGATTTTGTATAGGATGCTTTAGACAAGGTGAAGGTGATTTAGGAGAGGCTTTGTACAGCGTAGTCGAGGCAAAAGAGTTATGCGGACAAGAAGGTTCGTGATGTGTCCTACATGGTTGGTGAGAAGGTTCTGTTGAAGGTTTCACCCCAGAAGGGTGTTATGAGATTTGGAAAGAAGGGTAAATTGAGTCCGCGATTCATTGGGCCTTTTTAGGTACTTTGTAGGATTGGGTAGGTGGCTTATGAGCTTGCTTTGCCACCCAGCTTGTTGAGTATGCACCTGGTATTTCATGTTTATATGCTCCAGAAGTATATTCGGGATCCGTCTCATGTTCTGGATTTCAGCACGTTTTAGTTGGAGGGTGATCTGACTTATGATGTGGAGCCAGCAGCTATTTTGGAACGTCAGGTTCGAAAGTTGAGATCAAAAGATATAGCTTCAGTGAAAGTGCAGTGGAGAGGTCGCCCTGTGGAGGAGGCTACCTGGGAGACCAAGCGGGAGATGCGAAGCAGATATCCTCACCTATTTGAGGCTTCAGGTACGTTTCTTGACTCGTTCGAGGACGAACGTTTGTTTAAGAGGGGAAGGATGTAACGACCCGGCCGGTCAATTCATGAGTTACCACTTTGTTTCTCCTATTTCTACTTCTATTTGCTTTGTTTATCAGTTCTATATGTGATCGAATTGGTTGGCTCGGGTTCGGAATGGTTCTGCTAAGGTTTGAGACGCATAGTCCCTTTTAAGGAAGCTTAAGTTCGAAAAGTCAATCGGATGTTGACTTATATGTTAGAGGGATCGGATGTGAGTTCTGATGGTTCGGATAGCTTTGGGAGGTGATTTGAGGCTTAGGAGCGTGATCAGAATGTGTTTTGGAGGTCCGGATTAGATTTAGGCTTGAATTGGCAGAATTGAGTTTTTGGCATTTTCTGGTTGATAGGTGAGATTTTCTATAGGGGTCGAAATTGAATTTCGAGAGTTACAGTAGTTCCGTTGTGTCGTTTTGGATGTGTTTTGAATATTTTAGGCCATTCGGACGTGGTTTTGTTGGGTTTTTATCAAAAGCGTAATTTTGAAGATTTTGAAATTCTTAGGCTTGAATCCGATGCAAATTTGGTGTTTTGATGTTTTTTTGAGTGTTCCGAAGGTTGTAACAAGTTTGAATGGTGTTATGAGATAGGTTTGCATGTTTGGTTGAGGTCCTGAGGGCCTCGGGTGAGTTTCGGGTTGTTAAACGGATGAAATTTCATGTTGAGAAGTTGCAGATTTTGCTTCAGGTCTGTTGCAGACCTTTTGTTCTCCGCGATCGCATATAAGGGGTTGCGATCGCGTAGGCTTAGTTGGGGGCCGAGACAAAGTTTCCCTACACGACCGCGAGGAGTTGTTTGCGATCGCGTGGGTCTATCTGGTGTACCTTCACGTTCGCGTGTGTCTTGTTGCGATCGTGTGGGTCTGAGTCTAAGGCTTCGCGATCTTGTAAGATTAAGTGGAGGCAGTCAGCATTTGTGCTTCGCGATCGCGATGCTATTTTCGCGATAGCAATAAAGGAAATTTAATAGCTGGGCAAAATGTTTAAAAGACCTGTTCCGCGACTTTGAACCAAACTTCCACAATTTTTGAGTGATTTTAGAGCTTTTTGAAGACGATTGAAGAGGGATTCAAGGGGAAACATTGGTAGGTAAGATTTATAGACTTAATACTCGATTCTTATGAGGATTCTACGTAATTAATCATGGAATTAAGCCAAAAATTGAAGAAACTAGGGATTGGAAACTTAGACCTTTGATTGAGGATTTAAAGGACCATTTGTGGTCGAATTTTGGAACTTTTGATATGTATGAACTTGTGGGGAGATAAGGAATCTATTGATGTGAATTTTATCGAATTCCGAGACGTGGGCCCAAGGGTCGGGTTTTGGTTAATTTCGGGAATTTCAGTATTTTTCGATTGCTTTCGAGTGGGCTTTGTCCCTTTAGCATAATTTGATGGTTAAGTTTTGATTTTTGGTAGATTCGAAGCATTTGGAGGCCAATTCGAGGCGCAAAAGCATTGCGAGCTAGATTTTTGGGCCAGATTGAGGTGAGTAATGATTTTAAATGTCGTCCTGAGGGTATGAAACCCCTGATTACACAATGTTCGGCTATGTTCAGGTGACACACACACTAGATGACGAGCTTGGGGTCATGCACCGTTGGGGATTGTGACTTAGTCCATCCCGAATGACTGTTTTACTGCATATTTGATAGCTAATTGTTTGATATTATTATGTCTTGGGCTAAATGCCATATTTGGGTTTCGTGCCAAATGTTTGAACCCTTAGGGGATTTTTACCGATATTTTCCTCACTATTTGATTTCACAATTATGCTCAGTCATGCCCTATTTTACTGGTTTCAAAACCCCAGCCATGCTATTCGCTTTTAAACACCTTAAATGATATTTTTATAAAGATATTTTGTGCTGAGCTTCATGTTTTATTGTTGCCCGAGGGGCTTATGAGATTTTGACTGAGTAAGGCCGAGGTCTTGTATTATGAGGATACTTTGGGCCTGGCTGCACACCACAGCAGAGATATACTAATTATGATAATGAGGCCGAGGGCCTGAGATTGTATGCCAGAGTGTGGCTTGTGATTGATATGAGGCCGAGAGCCTGTTTATGATCCCACGAGATGGCTTAATATTGCGCTTGAGCCGTAAGGGGCCCCTCCCGGAGTCTGTACACCCCCAGTGAGCACAGGTACCCATTGCGATATGAGATATAGCCCGAGGGGCTGGTATTGTTCTGTAATATTGACCGAGGGGCCGATTTTGTTGTTACTTTGCCCGAGGGGCAGTTCTTATGTGTTTATCATTTCTAGTTGTCTTTCCTATATATTGTCTGACTACTTAAAAGGTGTTTGATGAGATTTCACTGTTTAATCATGTTTACTGATTTTTTTTATGCCTCTTATAGCTTAATGTTGTGTTTAACGTGATTTTATATCGCTCAGTCTTCATTTATTGTTATTACTCTCTGAGTTGGAGTACTTACTTTACTCCCTGCACCCATGTGTGCAGATTCGGGTGCTACAGGTCCTGCTACTGAGGTTGATAGTTTCTAGCAGATCTTCGGAGATTTACTAGGTAGCTGCTTAGCGATTCGCATCCCAGTGCATTCTCCCTCTATTTTGTTTCCTTTCTGATTCAGTAGTGGAGTAGTGGAGTAGACTTTCAGACTTGTAGTATGGTTTTAGATGCTCATGACTGGTGACACCCCGATGTTGGGCTGTGTTGGTTTTTAATTCAGCAACTTATACAGTTATTTTGGGATTTTATTTCTACTGAAAACCTAGTATTTACTAATCTAATTGCTTTAAGTGAACTAGAAGTGTTTCAGATGACCTTGTCTTCACGAGAGGCTCCATCACAATCGGGTTTGGGTTTAGGGTCGTGACAAGTTGGTATCAGCGCCTAGGTTACATAGGTCTCACAAGTCATGAGCAGGTTTAGTAGAGTCTCGCGGATCGGTACAGATACATCTGTATTTATCCTCGAGGGGCTGCAGAACCTTTAGGAAAATTCCATATCCTTGAAATTCTTGTCGTGCGAATTTGTTGATCCGAGTACTAAACTTCTGTTATTCTATTCTCTCATAGATGGTGAGGACACGTGTTACCGGTCAGGATGGATGACCACCAGTACCACCAACTGGGGCCGCTAGAGGCCGAGGATGCGGTCGAGGCCTTGGTAGGGGTAGAGGTGCAGCCCACACAGCAGTTAGGGTAGCACCTACAGATCCACCAGCTGCCCTAGTTCAGGATCAAGTCCCAGTTGTGGATGCTCTAATAGCACCAGCTCAGGCACCAGATATGCCCATTGTAATTCCGAGTCTTCAGAAGACTTTAGCCCAGACTTTGACAATATGTATGAGTCTTGCTCAGGCAGTCGTGGTTTCTACTGCTGCAGCCACTTCTCAGGCAGGGGAGGCTCTCAGACTCCCACTGCCCACACGTTCGATCAGGTGGTTCAAGGTTTGCAGACACCGGAGGCACCACTAGACCAAATGGTGGCAGTTGCTCAGGGTTACGTAGCTCCAGTTATGCTAGAGGACGAGCAGCGTAGATTGGAGAGGTTTGGCAGGCTCCAACCTCCTACTTTCAGTGGTGCTGAGGGCGAGGATGCCCAGGGTTTCTTAGATAGATTCTAGTGGATTCTTCGCACCACGGGTATTCTAGAGACCAGCGGGGTTGCATTCACGACCTTTCAGTTTACCGGAGCTGCCTTCACTTGGTGGGAGGCATATGAGAGGCGTAGGCCTGTTGGTTCGGAACCTCTAACTTGGCAGCAGTTCTCCACTCTATTTTTGGAAAAGTATGTTTCACAGTCCATAGGGAGGAGCTGCGTAGGCAATTCGAGCAGTTGAGACAGGGGGATATGACTGTTACTCAGTACGAGATGAGGTTCTCAGAGTTAGCTCGACATGTTATTTGGCTGATTGCTATGGAGAGAGGGAGGATCAGGAGGTTTGTTGATGGCCTCACCTACCAGCTTCAGGTTCTCATGGTAGGGAGAAAATGTCAGGTGCTATGTTTGAGGAGGTTGTGGATATTGCTCGTGAGATTAAGTCAGTTCGTCACCAGAAGCGCGATGAGAGGGAGGCCAAGAGGCCTCATGTTCATGGTAGTTATGGGGGTTCTCCTTCGAGGAGCCAGTATCAGCACGACAGAGGTCGTCAGTTCAGGCATGCTCAGTCAGCTCGCCCAGGTTATCGTGGGGCATTATCAGGCCATGGTTCTTACGGTTCTCAGTAGGGTAATTCCTCACTCGGTGCACTTCCAGTCCAGGGTTCGTCTCATGCTCCATCAGTTCAGGATTTCTCTATGCCAGGTGTGTCTTCTAGTCATTTCGGTGCTAGGGGTTCCTATCAGTCCCCATCTCTAGCACCCAGGAGTTGCTATGAGTGTGGAGGGATGGGTCACATATGGAGGCAGTATTCTCGTCATCTTGGGGGTTCATCTTAGTAGAGGGGTCAGTCATCAGCCTCAGCCCTAGCCACTTCATCTCCCACCCAGCCAGCTAGCGGTGGAGGATAGTCATCTAGTGGTTGTCCTAGAGGGGGAGGTCGATCCAGTGGTGGTCAGGCCCACTTCTATGCACTTCCAGCTAGGCCTGATGCAATTTCTTTAGATGCGGTGATTACAGTTATTGGTTTAGTCTGTCATATGGATGCTTCTGTGTTATTTGACCCTGGTTCTACTTTCTCTTATGTCATCTTATTTTGCCCATTATCTGGATATGCCCTGCGAGTCCCCTATTTCTTCTGTTTATGTCTCTATGTCGGTGGGCGATACTATTGTGGTAGACCATGTATACCGGTCATGTGTTGTGTCTATTGGGGGGTCTAGAGACCCGAGTGAATCTATTGTTGTTACGTATGGTAGACTTTGATGTTATTTTGGGCATGGACTGGTTATCTCCATGCTGGGCTATTCTGGACTGTCATGCCAAGACAGTGACTTTGGCTATGCCTGGTGTGCCATGGATTAAGTGGCGAAGTTCGACTGATTATGCCCCAATAGGGTATTTCTTGAAGGCCCACCGTATGGTTGGGAAAGGCTGTATTTCATATCTACCCTTTGTAAGGGATGTTGGTGCAGAGACTCCTAGTATTGATTCTGTTCCGGTTGTGAGGGATTTTCCCGATGTGTTTCCTGCAGACCTGCCAGGCATGCCACCGGACAAGGATATAGATTTTGGTATTGACCTGGTGCCGGGCACATAGCCCATTTCTGTTCCACCATATCGTATGGCACCAGCGGAGTTGAAGGAGTTAAAAGAGAAGCTTTAGAAACTCTTGGATAAGGGGTTCATTCGGCCTAGTGTGTTATCTTGGGTGCGTCGGTTCGTTTTGTGAAGAAGAAGGATGGCACGATAAGGATGTGCATTGATTACAGGAAGTTGAACAAAGTGACAATTCAGAACAAGTATCATTTTCCTCGTATCGATGATTTTTTCGACACTCTTCAGGGGGCGAGAGTGTTCTCCAAGATTGATCTTCGCCCAGGTTCTCACCTATTGAAGATCAGGGACTCAGATATACTTAAGATAGCTTTTAGGACCCGATATGGTCATTATGAGTTCTTGGTGATGTCTTTCGGGCTAACCAATGCCCCAACAACGTTCATGCATTTGATGAATAGCATGTTCCGGCCATATCTCGACTCGTTTGTCATAGTTTTCATTGATGATATTCTGGTATACTCGCGTAGTTAGGAGGAGCATGCGGTGCATTTGAGGCTGGTGTTGCAGAGATTAAAGAAGGAGAAGCTTTATGAAAAGTTCTCCAAATGTGAGTTTTGGCTCAGTTCAATGGCTTTCTTGGGGCACATGGTGTCCAGTGAGGGTATTCAAGCTGACCCGAAGAAGGTAGAGGCAGTTTAGAGTTGGCCCAGACCGTCCTCAGCCACAGAGATTCGAAGTTTTCTTGGTTTGGCCGGTTATTATCACCAGTTTATTCAGGGGTTTTCATCTATTTCATCGCCCTTGACCAAGTTGACTTAGAAAGGTGCTTAATTTCAGTGGTCTGATGAGTGTGAGGAGAGCTTTTAGAATCTCAAGACTGCCTTGACCACAACTCCAGTATTAGTATTGCTATCAGCTTCAGGTTCTTATACCGTGTATTGTGATGCTTCGAGAGTTGGTATTGGGTGTGTTCTGATGCAGGAGGGTAGAGTTATTGCTTATGATTCTCGTCAATTGAAGCCTCATGAGAAGAACTACTTTGTTCATGATTTGGAGTTGGTTGTCATTGTTCACGCGTTAAAGATTTGGAGGCATTATTTGTATGGTGTGTCTTGTGAGGTGTATACCGATCATCATAGCCTCCAGCACTTGTTCAACTAGAAGGATCTCAATCTGAGGCAGCGGAGGTGGTTGGAGTTGCTTAAGGATTATGGCATTACTATCTTGTATCCGGGGAAGGCCAATGTGGTGGCCGATGCTTTGAGCTGAAAGGCTATGCGTATGAGAAGTTTGGCATATATTCCAGTTGGGGAGAGACCGCTTGCAGTGGATTTTCAAGCTTTGGCCAATCAGTTCATGAGGAAGGATATATCAGAGCCTAGCAGGGTATTAGCTTGTGTGATTTCTCGGTCTTCCTTATATGAGCGCATCAGAGAGTGCCAGTATGATGATCCTCATATGTTTGTCCTTAAGGATAGAGTTCAGCATGATAATGCTAAAGATGTGACTATCGGTTATGATGGGGTGTTTAGGATGCAGGGCTGGATATGTGTGCCTAATGTGGATAGGCTTCGGGAGTTGATTCTAGAGGAGGCCCAAAGCTCGTGGTATTCCATTCATCCAGGTGCTGCGAAGATCTATTAGGATCTGAGACACCATTGTTGGAGCAGAAGAATGAAGAAAGACATTGTGGGGTTTGTAGCTCGGTGTCTCAATTGTCAGCAGGTAAAATATGAGCATCAGAGACCGGGTGGCTTGCTTCAGCGGATGGATATTCTAGAGTGGAAGTGGGAGCGTATCACCATGAACTTTCTAGTTGGGCTCCTACAGACTTTGAAGAATTTCGATGCTATTTGGGTGATTATGGATCGATTGACCAAGTCCGCGCACTTCATTCCCATATGTCTACTTATTCTTCAGAGCGATTGGTAAAGATCTATATCTGGGAGATTGTTCGTTTGCATGGTGTCCCATTTTCCATCATTTCAGATAGGGGCACTCAGTTTAATTCACAGTTTTGGAGGTCTGTACAGCGATAGTTGGGTACTCTGGTTGAGTTGAGAATACCTTTTCACCCTCAGACGGACAGGCAGTCCGAGCATACTATTCAGATATTGGAGGACATGTTACGTGCTTGTGTCATTGATTTCGGAGGGTCATGGGATTAGTTTCTACTACTCCCAGATTTTACTTAAAATAATAGTTACCAGTCGAGTATTCAGATGGCTCCATATCAGGCTTTATATAGGAGGCGGTATAGATCTCTAGTTGGTTGGTTTGTGCCAGGCGAGGCCAGGCTATTGGGTACAGATTTGGTACATGATGCTTTAGACAAAGTGAAGGTGATTCAGGAAAGCCTTCGTGCAGCGCAGTTGAGGCAAAAGATCTATGCGGACAGGAAGGTTCGTGATGTGTCCTACATGATTGGAGAGCTCTGTTGAAGGTTTCACCCATGAAGGGTGTTATGAGATTTGGAAATAAGGGTAAATTGAGTCTGTCATTCGTTGGGCCTTTTGAGGAACTTCGTAGGATTGGGGAGGTGGCTTGTGAGCTTGTTTTGCCACCCAGCTTGTCGAGTGTTCACCCGGTATTTCATGTTTCTATGCTCCAAAAGTATATTGGGGATCCGTCTCATGTTCTGTTTTTCACCGCGGTTCAGTTGGAGGGTGATCTGACTTATGATGTGGAACCAGCAGCTATTTTGGAGCGTTAGGTTCGAAAGTTGAGATCAAAAGATATAGCTTCAGTGAAAGTGCAGAGGAGAGGTTGGACCATGGAGGAGGCTAGCTGGGAGACCGAGCGGGAGATGCAGAGCAGATATCCTCATCTATTTGAGGCTTCAGGTACGTTTCTTGACTCGTTCGAGGATGAACATTTTTTTAAGAGAGGGAGGATGTAACGACCCAACCGATCGTTTCATGAGTTACCTCTCTGTTTCCCATATTTCTACTTCTATTTTCTTTGTTTATCAGTTTTATGTGTGATCGGATTGGTTGGCTCAGGTTTGGAAATGTTCTGGTAAGGTTTGAAACACTTAGTCTCTTTTAAGAAAGCTTAAGTTGGAAAAGTCAACCGGATATTGACTTATGTGTTAGAGGGCTCGGATGTGAGTTCTGATGGTTCGGATAGCTTCGGGAGGTGATTTGAGACTTAGAAGCGTGATCGAAATTATTTTGGAGGTCTGGAGTAGATTTAGGCTTGAATTGGCGGAATTGAGTTTTTGGTATTATCCGGTTGGTAGGTGAGATTTTGCTATACGGGTCGGAATGGAATTCCGAGAATTGCAGTAGTTCCATTGTGTCGTTTGATATGTGTGTTCAAATTTTCAGGTCATCGAACGTGGTTTTCTTGTGTTTTTTATCAAAAGCGTAATTTAGAAGATTTTAGAATTCTTAGGCTTGAATCCGATACAAATTTGGTGTTTTGATGTTGTTTTGAGTGTTTCGAAGGTTGGAATAAGTTTGAATGATGTTATGGGATAGTTTGGCATGTTTGGTTGAGGTGCCTCGGGTGAGTTTCGGGTGGTTAAATGGATGAAATTTCATGTTGAGAAGTTGCAGATTTTGCTTCAGGTCTTTTGCAGACCTTTTGTTCTCTGCGATCGCGTATAAGGGGTTGTGATAGCATAGGCTTAGTTGGGGGCTGAGGCAGATTTTCCCTACATGGACGTATGGAGTTGGTTGCGATCGCGTGGGTCTGTCTGGTGTACCATTGCGTTCGCGTGAGTCTTGTCACCATCGTGTGGGTCTGAGTGCTAAGGCTTCGCATTCGCGTGGAGCTTTGTGCGACCGCATAAGGTTAAGTAGGGGTAGTCAGCATTTGTGCTTCGCGATCGTGAGGCTATTTCTGCGATCGCTGTGAAGGAAATTTAATAGTTGGGGAGAATGTTTAAAATACCTGCTCTGCTACTTTAAACCTAACTTCCACCATTTTTGAGCGATTTTGGAATTTTTTTAAAAAGGAACGAAGGGGAATTCAAGGGGAAACACTTGGAGGTAAGATTTATGGACTTAATACCCCATTCTTATGAGGATTCTACTTAATTAATCCTCGAATTAAGCCACAAATTGAAGAAACTAGGGCTTGGAAACTTAGACCTTTGATTGAGGATTTGAAGGACCGTTTGTGGTCGGATTTTGGAACTTTTGATATGTATTAAGTCGTGGGGAGATAAGGAATCTATTGATGTGCATTTTATCGAATTTCGAGGCGTGGGCCCGGGGGTCATGTTTTGGTTAATTTCGAGAATTTCATTGTTTTTTGATTGATTTTGAGTGGGCTTTGTCCCTTTAAAATTTGATGGTTACATTCTGATTTTTGGTAGATTCAGAGCATCCGGAGGACAATTCGAGGGGCAAAAGCAATGCGAGCTAGATTTTTGGGCCGGATTAATGTGAGTAATGATTTTAAATGCCGCCACGAGGGTATGAAACCCCAGATTACACAATGTTCGGCTATGTTTAGGTGACAGACACACTAGATGACGAGCGTGGGGTCATGCACCGTTGGGGATTGTGACTTAGTCAATCCCGAATGACTGTTTTACTGTGTATTTGATAGCTAATTGTTTGATATTATTATGTCTTGGGCTAAATACCATATTTGGGCTTCGTGCCAACTGTTTGAAACCTTAGGGGATTTTTACTGATATTTTCCTCACTATTTGATTTCACAATTGTGCTCAGTCATGCCCTATTTTACTAGTTTAAAAAACTCAGCCATGTTATTCACTTTTAAACACCTTAAATGATATTTTTAAAAAGATATTTTGTGCAGAGCTTCTTGTTTTATTGTTGCCCGAGGGGATTATAAGATTTTGTTTAAGTGATTGCGGCCTACTACGAACTACTATTTAAGTAGCGAGAGAGGGTCGGAGCAGCTTTTACCCGATTTTAGGTCGGGATCGATATCCATAGAGAGCTAGAATTGGAATCGAGTATCTATCTAGTTTAGGATTGCGTATGTGTTCTTAATTACACTTCTATTCATTTTTGGGGTTTTCTTTATAATTCTACTTTTAACAAACTACAAATTCTAGATTAAGATAAGTGTTAAATACTATGGATTCTTCAAATAGTTTAAAGGGCACTAGGATGGTGACTTCCGCCTAGGTGAACAATTAACGGGTACTTGAGTCTAAGGCATCTTTGACATAATTGGGTAGTATGCTATATCCGTTGCACAACTTTACCCACTCAACACCTTTTGGTGATTCGGGTGATTTTACCCGAATTGGCTTTCTAAACACCAATTGGGTATGCCAATTTGCACAAGCAACTTACAGTTCAATTCGGGTATTACTCTCTCGAGGTTTAACCCTTTAATTGGGGATATCAATCTCATGAGTACGCCCCAATTCATTGTTGGACCAATTTCGGAGACTTAGGCTCTCTTTCTCAAGAGGAACTCAAGTCAACTCAATACAAACTAGTGTTTGCAACCACTAGTTCAGAAATTAACCATGAAATTGGCCTAAATAACAAACACTCATAGTCAATTTAGCCCTAAATTACAAGACCCATCAATTGTCCACACTAGGGTTGAGATACAACCCTAGCTATGGGGTTTAGCTACTCATATTAGAAGAAGGAAAGCAAGAAATAGAAGAAGATAAACACATATTAGTTAATTGCTAAGCTAAATACAAAGATTCAATGATGAAAAGTAAGTAAAAATGCCCAAAATGGCTAAGAAAAGTCGAACCACGAGCGGAGCGGATGTATTACAATATCTGATCCCCTAAAAATGGAAAAAGAATCTATTTATGCTAAGCTGAAAAATATGGACAAAATTGCCCCTACGGGGTTTAGTGCGGACAGCACAAAATGGACCGCGGTCCGCATTGGGCTCTTGACTTCAAAAAGCTCACTCTCTAAACTTGGGCTTCGCGGACTGAACAGAATGGACTACAGTCGCGGTAACTTCTAGTACGGTTCGCACAAAATAGACCGCAGACCACACAGGCTTCAAAACTTCATCTTGCAACTTCTCTGAATGTCATCTCTGCGGACCGCACAAAATGATAGTGCGGTCGTATTGCCTTCAGTGCGAACCGCACAAAACCTAGTGCCGCGGCACTGCTTCTTAGCCTATAATCCTACTCTCTGAATCTTCCAGTACAGACCGTACAAAGTAGTGTGTGGCCGCACTGGGTTTGTTCTGCCTGAGCTTGAATTGTCTTTGGCACTTGTGCAAGTTTCACTCCTTTTGAGCCGATCTTTGACATTTTTTCACTTCGTTGATCAAACCTGCAATCAAGCACAACTTCTAAGCCTTTTGGGACTATTTTTTATGAATATTTGATCAAAGCATAAGCTAGAAGGAGTATAAAATGCATCAAAATCCCTAGTTATCAACTTCCCCAAACTTAAGCTTTTGCTTTTCCTCAAGCAAACAAAATAAGACCCACCCCTTAAGAGAATGTCCAATAAAAATTTCAGTCATCATAAAGTGACCTCAACTAGCCTCAATCGGGACTAACAATTTCCCTTAATACACATGAATCATTAACACATTTACTCTTTTAAAATACCATGGATCAAGTGCGCCACAAGAGCATCAAGAATTGACTCAACGCATCAAAGAACTCTTTTCTATTACTTTGGTCATTGTGGAACCCAAACTCACACATCCTTAACTCTCCCTAAGGAATCCGCACCTTTAAGATAGTGGCACTCAGAATGAGGATAATGGGAATTCACTCATCTCTCTCAAGAAAAAGCCACAAGTCCAGCTCTAGGTACCATATGTTTGCCCCTTATGTGAATATCTACTAATGTAAGCTTCATTCAACTAAGGATCATATAGGGCTTTTATGGAAACATTGTGAAGTTTTTTAGTACAGGGTAGGAAATGTTTAGGTCTAAGTAGGTTCCATCTTCCCTTAAGCACTTCTTTTGATTCAATTGGCATCCATTCACTTGACTCTTTGAGTCATTTCACTTCTTTTTAAGGGGTTAGAGAGACACAATGTCACTCTTTCTTATGCATTTCAAACCTTTTCTCCTTTTTCAACTTTCTACATCTTTCATACTTTGCTTTTCTTTGAATCCCTTTTCATTCTTTTTCGCATTGAACTTTTTTTTTTGTCTTTTTACTTCTCTTTCTTTTTCATCGCCTTTCCTTTTCTTCATTTTTGTGCCTTTTTACCACTTTGTTGCAATCCTCGTCTCTCCCCCCAAACTTATACTTTTGCCATGTGCTAAAGGAAAGATCGGGTTCCGAGAGAGGGTATCTTTTAGAATGGGTATAGGCTTGTATCCTGGTTCTTGAAGGAAAAAGGTCTAAGGCTCAAAAGGGTTGAATAGAGATCTTATCATTGGTAGGTTATGGAAATGTTCAAGCTATCATTTGGACCAAGGAGAGCCTATAATCATGTCTCAAGTCAAAATTCACTTAGGATTTCGCCTCAACAAACATTCAGGGCAAGTTCTAGACCAATGGCTCGGGACATGGACTTGCAATATGATTACTCACCACACAAGCTATGGGATTGCTAAAGACACAGAGTCAGGGGCCCACAACGACCTTAGATAAGATTTAAGCTCACAATGGTCCCGAAAAACCACTTGATGATTATCGGCCAACACAAGAGTCTCAAGGTCACAACTTTCACCACCCTCAACACAACAAACTGTGTTTGACCATAAGATCAAAGGCAAATGTGCTAGGCCCAAGTGAAGCTTTGCTCGAGGAACCCTTAACTACTAACTACTAAAAACAAAAATAAAAATAGACTTAAACCCTTAAGAAGGTTGTCACGCCATCTATCATTGGGAAGATCCATCTGGTTCACACAACACTCCACCTTTGGAAAGAACCGTGGCATTAAGAAAATTAAAGGCTTATTGCAAATTTTCAAAACAAGAAGCTACAAATCACAAATAAGAAGTTAAAAATGAAAAATTTACAGAAAGTAAAATGAATATATACAAGAGGGGATTTGTCGAATATACAATAGATGGGATGAATATCTACAATGTAACATCACTTTATGTACAGACCCAAAGTAAAATAAAAGTGCGAGAAATGATAAAAATATATACAAACCAAAGATGAAAAATAAAGAAAGCATAAAAAGTATCAAAAATATATACAATTGCCCGGATGTATCTATGAAGCAAAAAGTAGGGCCTACCCACTCAAATGAAAGCTGGCATTGTCCCCACTGCCAACTAGTCTAAACGAAGCAACACAAAGAGAGAGGGTTAAGGATATAAGGAAACTCCCTATGGCCTATCTGTCTGCATGGGCTCCTAAGTGGTCCCAAAGTCCTCAATGTGCTCGAGAACCTTAGACTGGCTCCCTGTGGGCTGCTGCTGGGACTTGGGACTGGACCTGGACAGGCTCTGGAACTGGTACATCCTGTGGCTGACTCGAGGAAGTCTCTGGTGTGTCCGCCAACTGGATGATAGCATCATCAGCTCTAGGAATCATCCTCATCCTCTTGGGAGGCCTCTGAGTCTGCTCTGACTCTAGATGAAATGTTGGGGCTGGGTCCTAGAGCAATAAATCTAAAGGCATGTTATCTCCCTTCAGTCTGTCTACATCTGCTCTCAACTCCTTCGCGGACTCTCTGGAGGCTCGTGTCTTCCTCAGCTTCTTGTGCTCCCGAGAAAGCTCCTTGAGAGCCTTGCTGTGTAAATCAACTACCTTGGAGAGCGTTGCCTAAGTGTCGAGGATCTTCTTCTGGTTGTCAAGTATCTCCTTGAGCGCATCCTCTATCGATTGTGGAACCTGCGGAGCTAGAGGTGCCGACTGAGCCTCTACCACAGTGGTGAGTGAGGACAACTTGGATGAGGCAGTCTGCATCTAGTTGTTTATGCTAAGAAGCACCTGGCTCAGTCGGTGAGCAATAATAGGATGGTCCCGGGAAGATGGAATCTTTGGGCCTGCTGAGGTGGATGGGCCAGCAGGAATGGTTGTGGATGTGGACGGACCGGGAGGGATATCTGTGGAAGTAGAGGTAGGCTCAGCAAGAGCCACTGCCACAACTGGCACTTAAGACTAGCCAATTGTAGTAGTAGATATACCCTTGAAGTTCTTGCCCTTGGGGTTATCATCCCCCTCCATACTAAACCAGGAAAAAGGGGCCTTCGCTTTGACTTTGACATTGAAGGACCACATATCCACCTTCAAGTCCCCGAAGTACATAGTGAGGGTGCTGGGGAAAGGATAGTTTCGGTCATGCTCCGCACCCATAGCAGAAATGATTCTGGACATCACATTCCCCACGTTTATGGGGTACCCTTCCATGATAGAAGCCACTAGCTCAACCCAAGAAAGAGGAAGGGTGTTGTCATGTTTCATGGGGTCCAACCGACTGCAAACAAAAGTCTCCCACCCCCGTGCCTCAAAGTTTAAACTTCGCCTCAGAATTTTGAATCCAGCAATCAATCAGTCAATGGTGGTACCTGGGATTGCCAGGTATTGGGCCAACTATGGACGGACTGCTTCACTATTTCCAACTTTGCCAAGTACAGGGTCTCATCTTCCTCTTTGAAGACAAGGTATTCGTTGAGGTACTTCCCTTCAAATAACACTGTCAGATTCCGAACCTTGGTCACTTGGGAGCCCTTTTTTATGTGGGCTATATTGCAGTAAAACTCTTTGACCATGTGTCCGTTGGCATCCACACACTCCTCTAGAAAATGTTCACAACCCACTCTTATCCTAAACTGTCTCTGCATGTTGGGGTTGTGAGGTAATAGGTCTTTATCAATGAAGCTCCTCTCCGGAATCAACTTTTTCACCGGCCACCACTCCCGAAATTTGTGGCACGCCACCTCACTAACAAATCTATCATGCCAAACCTTCAGTTTCCTCATTCTATCAACACCCCAACCCTGGGTTCTACTCCTTCTCCTACTTCATGTTCTCTACCAACTTCCTCATCCGCACCTACTGCACCCTCTCCAAATAATGAATCTGTAGAAGAGGTAGAGTATTCCCCACTACCTACTGCTAAGCCCTCAGACGACTCAGAAATGACATTAGTTGGTGCTTGGTTAGTGCATGATGGTGGAGGAGTGTCTCTTAATCTAGGTCTTTCCGGCCAGTCTTCCATGTATTTTGACACGGAGTCCGAAGAAATGTCCCTTGATGGCTGATACTCACTCCTCGAGGAATGGAAGGTTGTTATATCAACAGCTTTTATTAGTTTTCTGGTCCTTTTAATGTTTTCCCGAGCTTGGGGAGTGAGTTTTATCATCTTCTTCTTCCTTCCCCGGGAGGATTCTCCTTTGCCTGGTTGCTTACCACGTTGCCACCATTGTCTGCAATCATAGTTCAATCAGCTTGTTAGCACCAGTGTAATCAGTTAAGAACAAAGTTATAGAAGCAGAACAAGAATTGTTGCAGACATGTTGCAGAAGCACCCAGTTCGGACCGCACAAAATCAACTGCGGCTGCACTGAGTTCACCGCAGACCGCACAAAGGCAACCATGGTTCGCACAAAGGTGGGGTTCAGACTACTCACTCTCTATATCTAGGCAATGCGGACCACACAAAATCAACCGCGATCGCACTGGGCTAGTGTGGTCTCCACAAAATGGTAATGCAGCTGCACTACCTGACATTCAGCATTCAGAAAGTTATTAGTACGGTCCGCACAAAATGGTTGTGCGGACTGCACTGGGGAACCGCGGACCGCACAAAAACGATCGTGATTCGCACTGAATTCCCAGTTGTGGCACTAAATTAGGGTTCCATAATTTTTTATTTTAAGTCTAATTGACCACCTAAATAGTGTCCCTAGATCATTACCCAGTTCATTAAACCAACTAAATATGAAGGAATCAAAAACCTAACTTACCTAACCTAATCAATGAGGTTATATACGGGAGGAAGAAAAAGAAGGACAAGAAAAAAAACAAAAGAACTAAAGGAAAATAACAAAATGAATGTAATTAAACTGAATCTACATTACCAATTATGAGATGAGTGGGTTGAAATGAGTCCAAGCAATCAGTTATGAGCAATTACGATGATGAACAATGCTTTTTAGACGTTTGAGAATGAAGAGATCGAAAAGGGTAAAAGGAGGACCTCACGGACTATTTATAGAAAAAGCCCTAGGGTCCATTATCACCTACCAGTGCGGACCATAGAAAATGGACCGTGGTCCGCACTACACTATTATGTTCAAGCTTGAGAAGGCAACGCTCTGCGGACCGCACAAAATGGTTTGCAGCCGTAGAGGCCCACCGTGGACCACACAAAATGGACTACGGCCGCGGTGGCTAACTTCAGAGAGATCACTTCTTCACCTCTCTGCCAGTGCGGTCCACACAAAATGGTAGTGCGGCCGCACTGACAACTTCAGAGACCTGTGCATTTTTTCAATTAGGTCTTGCACTGTATCAACTCAATCCTGCAACATCTCACAATCAGTTAGCCCAAAAATCAATCCTACACTACAATGAAAATCAAATAAATAAATAAAAAAAGCAAGAAGAAAAACACATTGCCTCTCAAGAAGCTCCTGATTTAACGTCGCGGCACAACACATGTTACCATCCAATCATTTGAAATGAACAACAGCCACCACGTGGCTATCATCAAACTTCCCAAAATAGTGTTTGAATCTATGCCCATTCACTCTAAAAACTTCCCCACCTTTGTTTTTCAAATCAAGAGCACCAAACGGGGTCACACACACTACTTCAAATGGTCCACTCCACTTTGATTTCAGCTTTCCCAGGAACAACCTTAGTCGAGAATTGAATAAAAGCACCAAATATCCCACCTTGAACTCCTTGCCCCGAGTATATTTGTCATGAAGGTATTTCATTTTATCCTTAAGTAGGGACGAACTAGAGAAGGCATGGAACCTAAATCCATCAAGCTCATTGAGTTTCTCCACCCGAAGATTAGCAGCTATATTCCAATCAAGATTCAACTTCTTCAAGGACCACATGACCTTATGCTCCAACTCCACTGGTAAATGACATATTTTTTCAAACACCAACCGGTACGGCGGCATACCAATTGGGGTTTTGTAAGCGGTCTGGTAAGCCCATAGGGCATTATCTAACTTTTTAGACCAATCGGTCCTATTGGCATTGACGATTTTGGACAAAATGCTCTTGATCTCCCTGTTGAACACTTCAACCTGGCCACTTGATTGAGGATGATAAGGCGTAGACACTTTGTGATTGACACCATACATAGAAAGCAAAGCATCAAAAGCTCTATTACAAAAATGCGATCTTCCATCACTAATAATTGCCTGAGGCGTACCAAATCTTGTGAAAGTACTCTTCTTCAGAAATGTCACCACACTCCTGGCTTCATTGTTGGGCAAGGCCACGGCCTCAACCCATTTTGAGACATAATCAACTGCTACAAGAATGTAAGTGTTTCCGCACGAGCTTACAAAAGGGCCCATAAAATGGGTACACCATACATCAAAGATATCAACTTCGAGAATGGTGTTCAGAGGCATCTCATCTTTCTTGGAAATCCCGCCTGCTCGTTGACATTGATCACACAATTTTACTAGATCACTTGCATCTTTGAACAAGGCAGGCCAATAAAAACCACAACTCAGAACTTTTGAAGCCGTCCTCGCCCCTTTATGATGGCCACCATGGGGGGAGGAATGACAAGCCTCTAGAATGCTAAATTGCTCCTCTTCAGGTACACACCTCCGGATCACTCCGTCAGTTCAAATCTTGAACAAGTATGGCTCGTCCTAATAGAATTCCAGACTATCCTATTTGAGCTTCTTTCTTTGGTTAGAAGATAGCTCATACGGGATGGTGCCAGTCACAAGGAAATTAGTAATGTCTGCAAGCCATGGCATATCACACATCGACACATAAAGTAGTTGCTCATCGAGGAATGTATCATTGATCTCTAGGCCATGACACAGCCTTCATTCCTCCTCCAAGTGGGACAAATGATCCGCCACTTGGTTTTCACTACTTTTCCGGTCCACTATCTCCAAATCAAACTCTTGAAGTAATAAGACCAATCGCATCAGTCTAGCTTTGGAGTCTTTCTTTGTCATCAAATATCTAAGAGTTGCATGATCGGTGTGCACTATGACCTTGGCTCCCATAAGATATGGCCAAAAATTTTCCATGGCGAAACAATAGCCAATAATTCCTTCTCCATCACTGTGTAGTTCCTTTGAGCTTCATTCGTAGTCTTGCTCACATAGTACATTGGATAAAACATTTTGTTCACTCTTTGACCCAAAACAGCCCCAACCACAACATCACTCGAGTCACACATGAGCTCGAAAGGCAAGCTCCAATTGGGTGCAGTAATGATCGGGGTGGTGGTAAACTTATGCTTAAGAAGTTCAAAGGCTTCCATACATCTCTCATCACACAAAAACTTTGTATCCTTTTCTAGCAACTTGTAAAGAGGATTCACTACCTTCGAAAAGTCCTTGATATATTGCCGGTAGAACCCCGCATGCCCAAGAAAACTCCTCACCCCCTTGACAGAAGTGGGGGGAGGAAGCATTGAAATCACCTCAATTTTGGCTTTGTCAACCTCAATACCATTCTTTGAAATTTTATGACCCAACACTATGCCCTCTTCAACCATGAAGTGGCATTTTTCCCAATTTAGCACAAGATTGGTGTCTTTACACCGGGCCAAAACTCTATCCGGATTACCCAAACACTCTTCAAATGAATCACCAACCACACTGAAGTGATCCATAAAGACCTCCAAATTATCATCCACCATATCGGTAAAAATAGCCATCATGCATCATTGGAAAGTCGTTGGTGCATTGCACAACCCGAACGACATCCGACAGAAAGCAAATGTGCCATATGGACAAGTGAATGTTGTTTTATCTTGGTCCTCCAGAGTGATTAATATTTGATTATATCCCCAATATCCATCCAAAAATCAATAAAAGGCACACCCGGCAAGGTGATCTAGCATCTGGTCCAGGAAAGGCAATGGGAAGTGATCCTTACAGGTCACTTTGTTCAGCCTGCGGTAGTGCATACACACCCTCCATCCGGTCATTATCCAGGTTAGAATAAGTTCATTATTAGCATTGGTCACCACGGTTATACCACCCTTCTTCGGCACACATTGCACCGGAGAAGTCCATGAACTGTCAGATATTGGATACACCACGCCTGCATCTAGCCACTTGATCACTTCTTTTTTCACCACTTCTTGCATTGCTTCATTGAGCCTCCTTTGATGTTCCAAGGAAAGTTTTGCATCATCCTCCAGAATAATCTTGTGCATACAAAATGCGGGGCTTATTCCCCAAATATTGGTCAAAGTCCATCCAATTGCCTTTTTCCGCTTATTGAGCACCGCCAATATGGCGTCAACCCGTATGTTAGTAAGACAAGAGGAAAGAATAACTGGTAAAGTTGAATTAGAGCCCAAGAATTCATATCTGAGGTGTGGAGGTAATGGCTTTAACTCCAACACCGGGGCTTCCTCAATTGAAGGCTTGGTTGGCGGAGTTTTTCGATTTTCAAGATCCAAAGACAATTTTCTAGGCTCATAGGAATAAGAGCCCATCCCATGTAAGGCATTCACGTACTCCACTATGCTTGCATCATCATTGACATCAAGATTTAATAGCACGGCCTCAATGGGATCATCTACATTGATCATAGCATTGGTATCATCAATTATCACAGCTGTGACTAAATCCACAAATGAGCACACTTCGGTACAATTGGGTTGCTTCATAGACTTGCACACATGAAAGACTACCTTTTCATCACCCATCCTGAAAGTGAGTTCCTCTGCTTCCACATCTACTAGATCCTTTCCCGTAGCAAGGAAAGGTCTCCCTAATATGATCGAGACTTTATAGTCAACCTCACAATCCAGGATCACAAAATCTGCTGGCAAGATAAATTTGTCCACCCGGACAAGCACATCATTAACTATACCCAAAGGTCGCTTCATTGATCTATCCCACATTTGCAATCTCATGGAAGTTGGCCTTGGTGTCCCAATACCCAAAGTCTTGAAAACTGAGTAAGGCATCAAATTAATACTAGCCCCTAGGTCACACAAAACTTTAGCAAAGTCTCCACTCCTAATAGTGCAAGGGATTGTGAAAGCACCGAGATCCTCATGTTTCGGGGCCATTGAATGCACTATAGCACTAACTTGATGAGTCATCTTTATAGTTTCGCAACCCATAGAATGTTTCTTTGTGACCAAGTCTTTCATGAACTTTGCATAGCGTTGCATTTGTTCAAGATCCTCCACCAAAGGCACGCTAATGGAAAAGCTCTTCATCATATCAATGAACTTTTTGAACTGATTATCATTTCTCTGCTTTGCGAGCCTTTGAGAATAAGGTGGAGATGGCCTTGGCAAAGGAGCCTTTGCTTTTGGCACAACCAGCTTCGGCATGTCAATCACATGTTCCCTAGACGGGTTCACAGCCTCTTGAGTTTCCACCTCGGTTTTATTAATGTCAATCCTCACTTCATTGTTCACATTGTCATCAACCACATCTTCAACTACCAAAGGAACCGCATTTTCTTGAAACTCAACATCATCATCAACAACTTGCTTTTGTTTCAAGGCATTCACATCACCGCCTCTCTCTCACTTCATGTTGCAACCACCACAACATGATTGTTCCCACCTTTTGGGTTCACTACTGTATCACTTAGTAGAGCACCCTTTGGGCGAGTATTTTATGATTGAGATATTTTGCCTAATTGTACCTATAAGTTTCTGATAGAGGTATTATGGGAACCCAACTATGCATCTGAATCCGCATTCTTCTTCATCATCTTTTCGAACATCATTTCAATTCTACCCATATCATTACCCGAACTAGGACCTTGAGAAGGGAAATAGGGTGGATTGTTCGGTTGTTGGTACATTGGGGGCCTTTGAAAGCCTTGCCCCCGGTTTCCATTATTCCATCCACCTTGATTTTTGTTGCCACCCCAATTGTTGTTATTACCATTCCAATTCCCTTGGTTGCCTTGATTGTTGTTCTGATTGCTCTAGTTGTTGTTTTGATTGGTGTTCTGATTGCCCCAGTTGTTGTTTTGATTGTTGTTCCCCCAATTACCAATGTTTTGTTGTTGATTGCCCCAATTGCCCTGGGGTCGCCACTGTTGTTGGTTGGAAGAGTTGCTCTGTTAGCCTTGATAGTTATTCACATATTGAACCTCTTCATTTTGCTCATCATAGCCATCATTTTGAAACCCATCACAATCATCATCAAATTGCTCAGAATTTCCTTGGTTTTGTTGCCTTTTTTGACTTCTCTTGTTGACAAGCATATTAACACCCTCCATGGCATTCACTTGGCGAGGATTTTGGACTTGTTGCAACTGTGCCTTAGCTAATTAGTTCATAGTAGTGGTCAACTCCGCTATAACTTTCCCATGGTCATGTAATTCCTTATGCAAATGAATAACCGTAGGGTCACCTTGAGGAACATTGGCTCTACTTTTCCATGCGGAGGATGTATCCGCTATCTCATCAAGAACGGAACAAGCTTCATCATACGTCTATTTCATAAAATTACCCCTAGCAAGTTGATTCACTATACATTGATTTGTAGTATTGATGCCCCGGTAGAAAGTTTGTTGCAACATATTCTCCGTCATGTCATTATTGGGGCATTCCTTCACCATCGTTCTACACTGCTCCCAAATCTCATGCAAAGGTTCCGTGGGCTCTTTCTTGAAGGCTAATATCTTATCTCGAAGTGCCGCCGTGTGCCCAGGTGAGAAAAATTTAGCAACAAACTTATCTGCCAACTCATCCCAATTTGTGATGGAATGGTTGGGAAGTCTATCAAGCCAGTCTAATGTTTTCCCCCGAAGTGAGAATGGGAAAAGCCTCAACCTTAGAGCATCCTCAGAAACATTCGTCTGCTTCTATCCCAACATGTATCCACGAACCTCTTGAGATGTTTGTAGGCATTTTGATCCGCAACGCCCGTGAAATACCTACGTTGCTCAAGTAAGATCAACATCACATTGGTTATCTGGAAATTTCCCGCCCGGATTCTGGGTGGGACAATAGCACTTGCATAGCGTTGGTTTGGTAGCACCCGAGGAACTGCTCTTGGAGGTGGTGGAGAAGGGTCTGGAACATTTTCATTAGCATTGGCCTGGCAGCCTCTTCGTGGTCCGGGAGGTACAAGAGGCACCTCTTCATCTCCAATGTCATCTACATCCTCCCTGCAAGAATGTTTGCAAGAGGGTCATTAGCATTTAAAGCCATTTGGTATCTGAAGTATTCACACATACAAATTAGTAACAAAGAAGAAAAGAAGAACAACATACAAACTAACTAAATAAATAGCCAAAACAGTTAGCTCCCGAGCAACGGCGCCAAAAAGTTATCGCGGCCTACTACGAACTACTATTTGAGTATCGAGAGAGGGTCGGATCAACTTTTATCCAATTTTGGGTTGGGATCGATATCCACAGAGAGCTAGAATTGGAATCGAGTATCTATCTAGTTTAGGATTGCGTATGTGTTCTTAATTACACTTTTATTCATTTTTGGGGTTTTCTTTATAATTCTACTTTTAACAAACTACAAATTGTAGATTAAGCTAAGGGCTAAATGCTACGGGTTGTTCAAATAGTTTAAAGGGCACTTGGGTGGTGACTTCCGCCTAGGTGGTCAATTAACGGGTACTTGAGTCTAAGGAATCTTTGACATAATTAGGGAGTATGCTATAACCATTGCACAACTTTACCCACTCTACACCTCTCGGTGATTCGAGTGATTTTGCCCGAATTGGCTTTCTCAAGACCAATTGGGTTTGCCAATTTGCACAAGCAACTTATTGTTCAATTCGGGTATTACTCTCTCGAGGTCTAACCCTTTAATTGGGGCTATCAATCTCTTAAGTACATCCCAATTCATTGTTGGACCAATTTCAGAGACTTAGGCTCTCTTTCTCAAGAGGAACTCAAGTCAACTTAATACAAACTAGTGTTTGCAACCACTAATTCAGAAATTAACCATGAAATTGGCCCAAATAACAAACACCCATAGTCAATTTAGCCCTAAATTACAAGACTCATCAATGACCCACACTAGGGTTGAGACACAACCCTAGCTATGGGGTTTAGCTACTCATATTAGAAGAAGTAAAGCAAGAAATAGAAGAAAATAAACATATATTAGTTAATTGCTAAGCTAAATACAAAGATTAAATGATGAAAAGTAAGTAAAAATGCCCAAAATGGCTAAGAAAAGTCGAACCACGAGCGCAGCTGATGTATTACAATATCTGATCCCCTAAAAATGGAAAAAGAATCTATTTATACTAAGCTAAAAAATCTGGACAAAATTGCCCCTGCGGGGTTAGTATGGACAGCACAAAATGGACTGTAGTCCGCACTGGGCTCTTGACTTCAAAAAGCTTACTATATAAACTTGGGCTTTGTGGACTGCACATAATGGACTACAGTCGCGGTAACTTCTAGTACGGTTCGCACAAAATAGACCGCAGACCGCACATGCTTCAAAACTTCATCTTGCAACTTCTCTGAATCTCATCTCTACGGACCGCATAAAATGGTAGTGCGGCCGCATTGCCTTCTGTGCGGACCGCACAAAACCTAGTGCGGCTGTACTGCTTCTTAGCCTAGAATCCTACTCTCTGAATCTCCCAGTACGGACCGTACAAAGTAGTGTGCGGCCGCGCTGGGCTTGTTCTGCCTGAGCTTGACTTATCTTTGGAACTTGTGCAAGTTTCACTCCTTTTTAGCCGATCTTTGACATTTTCTCACCTCGTTGATCAAACCTGCAATCATGCACAACTTGTGAGCCTTTTGGGACTATTTTGTATGAATATTTGATCAAATCATAAGCAAGAAGGAGTATAAAATGCGTCAAAATCCCTAGTTATCACTGATTAAGGCCTATGGCTTGTATTGTGAGGATGCTTTAGGTCGGGATACACGCCGCAACAAAGATATACTTATTATGATAATGATGCCGAGGGCCTGAGATTGTACGCCATGAGGTGTCTTGTGATTGATATGATACCGAGAGCCTGTTTATGATGCCACGAGATGGCTTGATATTGCGCTTGGGCCGTAAGGGGGCCCTATCAAAGTCTGTACACCCCCAGTGAGCGCGGTACCCATTGAGATATGAGATATAGCCCGAAGGTCTGGTATTATTTTGTGATATTGCCCGAGGGGTCGATTCTGTTGTTACTTTGCCCGAGGGGCAATTCTTATATATTTATCATTTCTAGTTGTCTTTCCTATATATTGTTTGACTGCTTAAAAGGTGTTTGATGAGATTTCAAATTTTAATCATGTTAACTGATTTTGTTCTACCTCTTATAGCTTAATGTTGTGTTTAACGTGATTTTATATCGATTAGTCTTCATTTATTGTTATTACTCACTTTACTCCCTGCACCTATGTGTGCAGATTCGGGTGTTACATGTCCTGCTACTGAGGGTTGATAGTTTCCAGTAGATCTTCGGAGATTTACTAGGTAGCTTCTTGGTGATTCGCAGCATAGTGCATTCTCCCTCTATTTTATTTCCTTTCTAATTCAGTTATGTAATAGTAGAGTAGACTTTCAGACGTGCAGTATGGTTTTAGATGCTCATAACTGTTGACACTCCGATGTCAGGTTGTGTTGGTTTTTAATTTCGCAACTTATACTGTTATTTTGGAATTTTATTTCTGTTAAAGACTTAGTATTTATTAATCTAATTGATTTAAGTAAATTGGAAGTGTGTCAGTTGGCCTTGTCTTCACGAGAGGTACCATCACGACCGGGTTTGAGTTTAGGGTCGTGACACATATTATCCACGACTTCTTGAATATGATCATTTATGGAAAAATTCATAGTCTCCCAAACTTGAGGAATCCCTAATTTGAGGCTTTACAGATGTAAAAGTTAACCACATTAGTGATCCATTAGTTATCCATTTGGTTAACCATTTTCTAAGTGGATAATATGGTTCTTATCCATATTCCACCCATTTTTAAAAAGCTTATTATCCAACCCATATTTTAATGGATAATATGGGTGGATAACCATTATTTTAAAACTATTGTGTCACCTCTAATTCAACCTATTATTTGGTAGAATTATTAGTCTTCCAAGAAATCAATTCTAAATAACTTATGGTTTATTCTCTTGTTTTCTCTTTTCTATGTACTTTCCATTTTGATGTAACTCTAATAGCAGTAGCATTTAGTTATTGAGGAAAAAAGAGGTAAAAAAGACTTATCAAGTCTTGTGGAAGAATATAGGACACATTTTTTGGTTAACAAAAAATGTGTAATTAAAAGATTTGGGGTCAGATTAAGAATAACAATAGTTGTGGGTAACATTAAAATGTTTAAAAATCATACTCATTCAAATTATTTCAAATTTTTATTTCCCTCTTCTTTCTTCTTTCTTCTTTCTTCTTTCTTCTTTCTTCTTTCTCATTCTCTCATTCTTCTTCCTTACTTTCTTCTCTCTCTTCAATTTTGTTGTTGTTGCAGGTAGTTCAGATATGTCATCTTCTTGTTCTTCTTTATTTTCTTCTTGGTCTTTTTCTTCTTTTCCTCTTCATCTCATAATTTCATCTTCTTGTTCTTTTTTTCATTTTACATTTGGTTTAAAATATACAAGAGAAAGAGAAAAATATAAAATTTTACAAAGTAAAATATAAAATTTTACAAAGTGGGTATTTTGCAAAATACCCTCAAGAAATTTTGAGACATCCCCATAAATGAGTATCCTGTTGAAACATCTCCGGGGATGTTCGAAACATCTCCCTTTGATGTTTGAAACATCTCCCCGTGATATTTGAAATACATCCCCGAATATTTGAAACATCCCTGAAATGTTTGAAACATCTCTCGGTTTGTTTGAAACATCCTTCGAGATGGTTGAAACATCTCTCGGGATGTTTGAAATATCTCTCGGGTTGTTTGAAACATCCATAGGGATGTTTGAAACATCCGTAGGGATGTTTAAAACATCTTCCGGGTTGTTTGAAGCATCCATCAAGATGTTTGAAACAACCCCGTGACGTTTGAAGCATCCATCGAGATAAATGAAACATCTCCCCTGAAGTTTGAAACATCCCCGGGATGTTTGAAACATCCATCGGGGTGGAGTAGGAGGAGGTGTTTTTGTAAATAAAAATCCTTTTGGGGGTTTTAATATGTCATTAACTCTAATCACAAAAGTGTCCCTTCTATTCCATTCTTAACACTTTTGTCTTAAAAATCTATATAAGTTTTGAAGTGTCTTAAAAATTTAAATCCCCCTAGTTATTGCCCCAACTATAAAACACAACATTAAAAAATAGTGAACTGAACATAAATGAAATGACAAGAAGTACAAAAGTTTTTACTACCTAAAATATGATAACATTCACATCAAATCTTTAAAACCTATCCTACATGTCACATGCTTTATTTTCAATTTTTGCATTTAGTTCATGTATCCTTTTCTTATAATAAGCTAATCAGCCAGACTTTTATCTCCTGTGGTGTTTGAGGGGTTTGGCTCGGACCGTTATCTCGTCGATTAAATTAACAAAAAGGTACAACCGAGGGTGACATAAACCTTACCTTTGTGGTGTCTTTCCTACAGAGAAAATAAGGGTCTATGGGCAAAAATACAATTAGTAGATTCCTTCCTCCTATTATATACAACTTAACTAACATAAAAGTTTGACTTTTCATAATAAATTCTAAATGATGGTACTTGTCATTTATCCATAAAGAAAGGATCTTTGGCAGCTTTAGGAATTTGCTGGAAATTGTGTGGATGATGCATTTTGTTGATGTAGTGGCATTCTTTATAAACCAATCTGCAACGTGATTTGCCTCTCGATAGCAATGACTGATAGAGGCATTAGCATATTCTAAGATCTCACTATGTCCTAAATCTCCTTCATTAAAGTATAGTTGTGCAAACTTATGTTTTGTAGCATGTTGTAAATCACCAATGAATCAATTTCCACCATGAAGCTGTTGATTCTATTAGTGACACACCACTCACACCCAAATTTAATCGCTCTCAACTCCGCGACATTGTTGCTACTACAGATGATAGGAATTGACAAAGCCATGATAAATTATCCTTCATCATTTCTGAGAACCCCTCATATCCCTACTTTGCCGCTTTGTTTGTTGAAACAACCTTAAGTGTTAAGCTCCAGCTTTCTTGTTGGGGCATCTCCCATAATACAGATCTCTAATTTGGTATAGGTTTGAGTCTCTCAAATAACTTACAGTTCCTATACCAATTATTACGAGTTAGAATAGAGGAAAACTTCCTGTTCATAGTAGCATTGGTGTTCTAGAGAATTTGGAATTTCATCTTGTATTGATTAGACTTTAATCCATCCCCACATTTGCACGATGTATAGCTCCTCCGGAATTCCCAGCAAACAAAGATTGACATTATATGTAATATCATCTTATGTACTAAATTTTTTGGTTACCCCTGCCGCCATTGGGTGAGGACACCACTAACAGAACATTCCCAGTGGATTTCCAAAGAACTTCTATAGACTAATAACAGCTTCACTATCAAAGAAAACATGCTGCATATTTTCACATTTGGGGATACTACAACAATTGCATTTTGAAACTGGTTGATTATCAAACCTCTTGATTGTGTCATCTAAAGGAAGCTTTCTCTGAATCATCCTCCAAACAAGAAAAGTACATTTTGAGAGGGATACAGTTGTGTCAAACTTTACCAAGCATGGGATTTATCTATTTAGTGGTTAGTACCATGTGCCAAGCAGTGGTATTAGAGTAGTGACCATCCTCAGTGAGCCTCCAAGTAGCATACTCATTTTGATCATGTCTTCCTCTTGGGATACTACTTATATGTTGAACAATTGTAATGGGAAGGACTCTTTTTAATTTATTAATATCCCATCCCTCACCTCTGAAGAACTCTGCAACTGGAATTTTTCCAGAAGTTCTGAAATGATTGACTATTTTAGTGAGTGGTCCTTTACTTGTCCAATCATCTCACTGGAAGCTACATTCCCCTGTATTAATATTTCAATATATATTCTTTCAGCTTTGTTCCTAATTTGAAGCATACCTCTCCAAGAGTAAGATTTCCTCTATGTAATAGGTTTAGAGACAGGGTGTGTTTTGAGAAAATCAACCCATAAAGAGGGGCATGTTCTGAACCTCCACCACCTCTTGATTGAGGAAATATCATTAATATCCTCCATTCTTCTAATGCATATCTCTTTCTCTTCTTTTGGAAATCATAAGTTCTTTCATGAGCTCCGGTGAAATTTGTTCTTATCACCATGTGAACCCTAGAGGAATCTAGTAAAGTATTTTTCAATGAGATTAAGTGTAGCTTTTGGAGGGGACATTGTAGAAAGAATATATATAGAGAGAGATTGTAGAATATTTTAATAATAATTACTTTCCCTCCCTATGATAGCATTCTTCCTTGCCATCCGCTTATTCTCTTAATAATTTTGGAAACCATCTCCTCAAACTCAAAGAAGCAAATTTTCTTCCTTTCTACATAAATAGGGCATCCTAGATACTTGAAAAGAAATTGTTTGTCCATGAAGCTCGTGGTTCTCCTGATTCTATTAATTCTTCCAGCTTTAATATTAGGAGTTGTAATGAAGAAGCTCTTATTGCGATTGAATTTTTGCCCGGATGCCTTACCATAGTTCTTGATATTATTCATGATGAGTTTGATGGATTTATTGTTGCCTACCGTGAAGATGACAATATCATCCACATAAGCGAGATGATTAATTTGAGGACCTCTTGCCGGCATGTTAAAAGGAGTGAAATTGTCATCTCTATGAAGCATATTAAGAGATCTGGTGAGAAATTCTGAGCCCAGAATGAGCAAGGAATAAGAGAGGGGATCCCCTTGCTTCAAACCCTATGAGGAAGTAAAGAAACTATGGCTGGTACCATTAAGAATAATAGATTACCAAACGTTGTAAAGTAGATTCTTCGTGATATTAATCCATTATTATGAGAAGCTGAATTTCTCCATCACATCAGTAGTGGAGTCCTAAGACATTTTATCATATGTCTTTTCCATGTCTAGTTTAAGCAAAATATTACCCCTTTTTTTGTGGCCCTTTATCACCTGAATAATCTCCTGAGCAAGAAGGACATTTTCTATGATCAACCTATTTTTGACGAAGCCATTATAATTACTAGAGATTAGTTTGGGCAGGAATGGATTTAGTCGTTTGGATAGAATCTCAGTAATGATATTGTTTGAGACATTGCTAAGGCTAATAGGCCTTAACTCAGAGAAAGTCTCAGGGGCTTCCACCTTTGGAATAAACACAAGGCACGTATGGGAAAAGAACTTAGTCAGATGTTTACCAATGAAGATGGCCTGGACAAATTGATTGATGTTATATTTAATGTTGTTCCAGCAGCTATGATAAAATCTCACGTTATAACCATCAGGCGCAGTAGTACTATCACCATTAATAATGAAAACAACCTTTTTAATCTCCTCTTCCATTGGTATAGAGTTAAGGATGTCATTTTCCTCATCATTGATACACCTAGGAATGCAATCAATGATATTCAGGTTCAAATCTTTTATGGGAGATTAAAAAGCTTCTCATAGTGCTTGATAGCGGTCTTTATAATTTTCTCCTCTTTTCTGGCCCAATTTCCTTTGTGGTTTTTGATTCAATGAATTTGAAGCTTCCTCATCCTTTCTCTGATGACATTATGAAAATACTTTGTGTTACAATCTCCTTCTTCAAATCATTGTATCTGGGATTTTTACTTCAAGAGTGACTCTTGCATAGATTGCCATCTTATATACTCTGCCTGACATTTCTTTAACTTCTCTCTGCGTTGTTCAGTATTTTGCTCCTGGTCAGTTTCTTCTAAAAGCTCCACTTCTGCTTTCTACTTGTTAACATGGTAATAGATATTCCCAGTGTCATCCCTGGACCATTAAGTAAGTTTCTTGCTCAACAGTTTAAGCTTTTGCTGAAGTTTCCACATAGAGTTGCCTTGAATATGGTTGTTCCATATATTATTAACTAGTTTATAAAATCCTGGTTGTTTAGTCCAGAAGTTTAAGAACCTAAAATATTTGGTAGTATGAGATAAATTGTTGTGGAATTTGAACAAGAATGGCCTATGGTCAGACCCAGATCTGTTAAGATGTTTGATACTGCACGTTTGAAATAATTGAACCTACAAGTCATTGATAAAGATTCTATCAAGTCTCTTCCAAATTTTTTTCCTTGGTCTCCAGTTGTTGCACCATGTAAATTTGGGGCATATAAAAGCCAACGTCTGAGACCTCATAGTTGTCCATACAATTTGTGAAGTCAAATCTCCTAGACATTCTGTGATGATAACCTCCCAATTTTTTATCAGGGTCCATGATAATGTTGAAATCTCCTCCAATACACCAAGGTCCATTGATGATTGAGTGCATATTCTCTAAGCTGCTCCACAAATCCTTTCTTTCAACTTAGGTAAATTTGGCAAACACAACTATGATTTAATGGTCAGGATCATACAAGTCAAGCCTGAGTTGAATGGTAACTTGTTATTCCTCATCTGCAAGGATAGTGGCTTTGTAATTTTTCTTCCAAAAACACTAAATTTGACCATTCATGTTAGTGTAAAAATGTTGAAAGCCAAGGTATCTCCTGTAACCTAAGATTTTGCTTTGGTTAACAAAAGATTCGTGATGGCTACAAAGTTTATTTTGTTGATGTCACACAAGTTCTTCAATCTAGGTAAGGCCTTCTTAGACCTCACTCCCCTTATATTTCATATGATTGTACTAATCATGGAACCATAGGGGAAAATCAACTTTGACACCTTCCGCTCGAGGAAGGTTGTAATTTGTCTTTGTTCTTACAGTCTTTCTGTTTCTGGTTCTTCCTCTTTTAATAGGAGAGATCCCATATTTATTGGATATCTCCTTTAATTTAGTTTCTATAGGATCTTCTGGTTGTTTGTTGAGTAGCTCTGTGATGGTAGGTGAAGTGGATTAACTGGTATTCTCACTCACTTCCTCTTCAATTCTGGTCATGTTGATTTGCACAGCTTTATCTTGTAGATTGTAACCCCCTTATATCAACAACAACTTGGATGCCAATGTGATTTTTGATTTCAAATGGATCCCCCATGTTAACACTCTCAGAATCTTGTGGTTTTTCTTTTGTACTAGATCCATGTTCCTTGCTCTCATCTGCTGCTACAAGGTTTTTGGGATTTACCTCGGCTTCTATAACAAGATCATTTGATTTATCTTTAGTACATTCCTCCTTGCCTTTATTGATGGTCATAGTTTCTTTTGTCTACTTTCTTATAGGATTCTTTGACATATTCCTCTTAGTGCTTCGTAATGAAGGCTTGAAATTAACAGATCTTTTCTTTTGTGGCATCTTTTTCCTCTTCTTAGTCTTCTTGACATTCCTCATATCAATGTCTGTTTCTAATCCCCTATATCAACAACAACTTGGATGTTGTAAAATCAAGAAATAGTAGTTGTCATACACCCTTATCTTCATTGTTCCTTTCAGAGCGAATTTCTCTGAAATTTGTGCCCTAATTTTATCAATTTGGGGCCTAATTTAAGAATCTTCCAACTAGGGTTCTTTTACACTCTTCAATTATCACCCCATAGTAGTCTTTTGCCTTAAAAATTACAGTCAGCATTCCATTATGAGTTGTTCGTCTCGCAATCACAGCCTCTTGCTCCTGTTGATTTGGGGTCGCAGTGGAGTTTAGTGTCGTGCCAAGAGTAGTAGCGTATGAGGTTTTTCTTAAAATGGTTTCATGGGTCTGCTTCACTCCATCGGGAGGATCCTGTTGCAGGTCCAGACGCGCCGGAAGGCCGCCGCCTGGGGGCTCCATGGGTCGGAATGTGTGGTTCAGATGGAGGTATAAAAAGTTATCGTTGAGAGTGTTTTGTTTTAGAGAGAATTAACGGATTGGTTATCACTAGTTCATGTATCCTTGATATTAAACAATTCCTGCAAATTTGAATAATCACAAAATCACAATTTCAAGATTTGACAAAAATTTTAATCCTCAAAATTTAATTTGTTGTCATTAAAACGACATCTCTACAACTGAGAGGCGAACCCTTGGGCTAAAATATACTAGCCTCGGTGATTTGCAAGCATGGTCTTAAAGTGGGTGGTTTTGATTTTTTGCCATGGGGCAATCGGATGACAAAAATTCAAGATCATTCCTTTATGGTGTCATTTCTGCAATTTTATTTTCAATTCACTCTCAGCTACTTTGAATTTACACCGCGTAGAACTATTAAAAAAAACACTTCCTACTAGATTTTTGTTATTTTTAAAGCTCGAACTCGATCAATAATCGTTTTTTAGGAGATGAAAAATGTATTGAGCTGGTAAAAATAGCACGGTCTAGCCAGTTTTTGAACTGGTCATTTAAAAATAGCCAACGTTTACCAACTCAATGAAAAATAGCCACTATTTTGCTGTAACAGAGATCGATCCAGCATAATATACTGGAGTTTGGTGTACCTGTGTATGAACTTCCAGCATATTATGCTGGAACTCCAACACACGAAAAGTTCCAGCATAATATACTGGAGATTCGAGCACTTGTGTATGAACTCGAGCATATTATACTGGACCGGTATACTTTGCTGGAACTTCAGTATATTATACTAGAGTTCTAGTGTACTTATGCTGGAACTCCATCATATTATGCTGGAGTTCCAGAACAATTATCATGGAACTCAGAATAATATGTTGGAGTTCAAGTATACTTATGCTCGAACTCCAGCATAATATACTGACGTATTTTTCGGGTTTTGAACAGTATTTTCGCTCAAATTTATCTTTATATAAAAAGTGGCTAAATTTCGATTACTTTTAAAACTGGACTATTTTTAAATGACCACTCGTAAATCTGGCTATTTTTGAATTTCTCCCGTTCAACAGTGTTAATTATTTCTGTAAGAGGGGGTCTGTTACGGTTCACTTATAGTGCTACGTTGGGGACTCTAATGTGTTATAAGAAATTTAAACAGAAAATTATCCAATAATTTCTTATTATTTTGCACGTAATTTGATTTTGTTTTTTTTTCTTCTCAGATTGTTTCCTGGTTAATTTGGGTCAAGACTTTCAGTTTTTGGTTTGGGTAATCTAGGAAACTTTATGGGATTTTTTCTTTCCTATGCCATATATGAAATTTTATTACTAAAAATGTGCACAGTTTCTAATTTACTCGCACTATCTACATTTTTTCTACAATTATTATATCATTCATTAAATAGTAAATACTAATTATTAGTAGCTGGATCTTCCTAATTAGGCGTGCTAAAATTCAAGAACAGAATCTTCTAAAAGCTCTGTTCTGCAAAAGATTGAAAAGAGACTGCAAAAGCTCTGTTCGTCGCAACAAAAGCTCTGTTCTTCTTCTTCTTCTACAGAATCTTCTAAAAGATTTGTAGAAATCAGTCCTGCAAAAGCTTTGTTCGTCGACATTCTCTCTACATCTCTCTCTATTTCTCAATCGCAAATTTCAATAATATAAATTAAGCAAATGAAAAGAGAGCAGCAATTCCACCATTGACAGCCATTAAAAAGCTTGAAAGCTTTGTTCAAATTAGGGTTTTCAAAAATCATTATTTATTTGGATTGGGTGTTGTTGAAAATAATAGGGAATGTGGTTTGAGGGGTTTTGGTGAAGATTAGACTTGGTTTTGACTGAATTTCAAATTGAAACTTGAAGAAGAAGAAGAAAACATATTGCATAAATTGTAGATAAGTTGTAAATTATTTGTATTCTGATTGCAGATGCTTTATTTTCTGTTTTTACAAATATAAAATGCCTAAAACTTCTACAAATCTTCTGAAAAAAATGCAATTATGTCAAAAATCTCATTATGCTACAATTGAATGAGAATTGGGATATAAAAAATTAATGTACCCAGTTTGTAGATATTTTGTAGATAAATTGTAGATTATTTGTATTATAATTGTAGATGCTTTGTTTTCTGTTTTCACAAATCAAACACAACTAAAACTTCTACAAATCTTCTGCAAAAAATGTAATTATGTCGAAAATCACAATTAAACTACAATCGAATGGGAATTGGGATATTAAAATTCAATATACCCAATTTGTAGATATTTTGTAGATGAATTGTAGATTATTTGTATTCTGATGGTAGATGTATTGTTTTATGTTTTCACAATTCCAAAACGACTAAACCTTCTACAAAATCTTCTGCAAAAAACGCAATTATGTCGAAAATACTGTAGATTCATAATTTTTACGAAACAGATGTAAAACTTGATAAAGGACTTATTGCTGAAAATTTGTTTTATCACCATCACTCAAAATTTCTTTTATTTCGCTTTTGGATAAACAAGTAGAAAGCCATCTGTTAGCATTATTTCACTTTTATTCCTTTCTGTTCACCATTTTAAAACTTCAACTTATAAAAAAATAACGATACACGATTATTGTGCTTGATAAGTAAAGCAAAACAAAATTGCGTGCGATTACAATTATTTTGACTGGAAATATCAATTTTCTAAACAGATTATTCAACTCTAAGACTTAACAATTAAAAAGTTGGAGGAATGACGGGAATAGTGTGGCCAACTAATAATTTCCATTGCTTACCATTTTTCTTTTGGTAACAAGGACCTGATTTTATTTAATATCTTTTGGTAACAAGCGGTTGCACCACCTTTTGTCCCTCATCTATCACTTCTACTAAAATGACGATTCATTGTTAGGTGAGAGTGAGGGTTTGGGAGAGAGAAACGTGGGAGAGGTAGAATATACGGTACCTTGGATTAAGGATGGATATACGCTGCATTAATTGTACCCTTAAAATGCACTATGGTATAGAATTGATAATTTAAGGGTAATAAGGTTTCCTATATGGCACTTATTTTAATTCCTTCTCCTATTCTTTGATGGAATTATTTTTCATTTTTACGTAATTAAGTTATATATGAAGTAATCTATTGTGAACTCAGTGAGTCACTCGGTGGAGGATATATGTTGGAATTTGGAAAATTATGTGTGGGACCCATTTTGAGCTTAGGTAGGCTCTTAGAACGTGAAAGTGCAACGTGGGAAAATGAGTTATAAATACAGTAGAAAGTGTAGTGCATTTCTAGGCTTAAGTTGTCAAGTGTTAACTCTACGTCTCATCTCATCCCCAATTCTGTATCAGTATTCCTCATCTCCATTCTTCTTATATTTCTGTTGCACTGTCCTTATTATCATTAGCAATTGCTTTGTAATTCCCATTAGTATAGAGTTAATACAATTAGTTGGTTAGTATATTATCTGGGTTGCTCCATAACCCCTATCGAAAACCTCTTTCCTACGCCACTCTTCTCCTCCTGCAACAAACATAATGTCGTTAAACAAGAAATTACATACGAGACCAACCTTTGAAGATGATACGTCCAATAATATTATTCCCTTTGATATCCTATATTGCATCCTTATTAGCCTCCCTATTAAATCTTAATTACGTTTTCGATCTGTTTCTAAGCCATGGATGAAACAATGTTATGCTTGATGAGTACAAGTACAATTACAGTAGGATATTTATAATACAAACAAGCACAAGAATAGGACTGATCTATCATAAGATAAATACAAAAGATATACACTAAATAAATATATTATCAACGCCCCCTCAAGCGATGCGTGGGTAGAAAGGACGCAGAGCTTGTCACGTAGAAGCATCAATCTTGGAGATGGGAGAGGCTTGGTTAACAAATAAGCAAGTTGATCAGCAGTATTGACGTATTGAACTTGCAAGTTACCCGAAGCAACCTTCTCGTGAACAAAATGAATATCAATTTCAATGTGCTTCGTGCGAGCATGTTGGACTGGATTATGAGATAAGTAAATGCTACTAACATTATCACAATAGATAGTAGCAGGTGATGAAAGTGAAATGTGAAGATCTTTAAGGAGAGAATGCATCCAAGTAATTTCAGCAGCGGCATGTACAACAGAGCGATATTCAGCCTCAGCACTTGAGCGAGATACAACACTTTGCTTCTTAGAAGACCATGAAATAAGATTTTCTCCAAGAAATAGACAGTATGCCGAGGTAGAACGGCGGGTGGAAGGGAAACCAGCCCAGTCTGCATCACTGTAACATGTAAGATGATCAAGAAAACCACCACGAATGAACAATCCATGAGATAGCGAGCCATTCAAATAACGCAATATGCGTTTCACAGCTGTGTAGTGAACTTCTAAAGGAGAGTGTATAAACTGAGACACTTGATTGACTAAAAATGTAATATCTGGACGAGTGAAAGTAAGATATTGAAGTCCTCCACAAGACTCCTATAAAGAGTAGGATTAGAAAAGGGAGGAGAGTCAGATGTATGTAATGATGCTTTTGAAGAAAGAGGTGTAGACACAGGTTTTGAGAATAAAAGATTTGCACGACTAAGAAGATCTTGAATATTTGGACTGACACAGAAAATAACTACCATCACGAGCCGTGATCGAAACACCAAGAAAATAATTAATAAGCCCTAAGTCATTCATAGCAAATTCAGACTTAAGAGTGTGGATCAGAGAATGAAGTAAAGAAGTAGAGGAAGCAGTAAGAAGAATGTCATCGACATATAGAAGCAAAATAGCAATGTCCTTTTTAGACTTATAAAGAAAAAGAGAACAGTCAGACATACTATTTCTAAAACCAATTTGGAGTAAGAATGTGGTAAAACGATGGAACCATGCCCTAGGAGCTTGTTTTAAGCCATAAAGGGCTTTGTTCAACCGACAAACATGATTAGGAAAGTTTGGGTATTGTTTCGTGTATACCGGTGTTCATTAAGAGTGCCATGCAAGAAGGCATTCTTAATATCCAGTTGATGAATTAGCCACCCTTTAGAGGAAGCTAAAGCAAGAACAGTACGAATAGTGACTGGTTTCACCACAGGACTAAATGTTTGATCATAATCTAGCCTGTGTTGTTGATTGTACCCCTGCGCTACCAAGTGAGCTTTAAACTGTTCAATGGAACCATTTGAACGTTGTTTTACTCTGTATACCCAACGACAACCAATAACATTAGCATTCGGAGGAAGCAACACTATGTAATGAGCTAAACTCGATGCAAAGAAACTAAATAATAACAAAGGAATAAGAACATCTTTTATGGGATAATTTTCTGTTTATTTGACAAAAAGGAAATTACTATTACAACTACTGAAATGTAAGAACTCCTAATCAGATGCCATTGTTACAGAACCTGAAGAAGAAAGAAGAAGAAGAAGATCAGTGAGTGAAGAAAGAGAGAATGAAGAAGAGAGAAGGGAAAGATTCGATGAAAGAGGGAGAGGGTATTACTTCTGTTATGATGCCTCTGCTGCCCGTCTTCAGTTGGTTATAACAACCTGTTGTCGACGTGGCATGATCTGGACCGTTGTACCTCATTAATTCGAAATCTAATCCCGTCCGTTCATTACAATTTTCAGTTACCCTCTCTTCCTAACTTCCGTTAGAACTTAAACCATTCCTTCATCTTCGAACCCCTATGACAACCATTTATTCAGGAACTTCTAAGGATCATGACATACCCCCCTGCTTCGATTAATCCTTGTCCTCAAGGATTGGAGTCGAAATCTGGAAACTTGTTCTTGATGAACTGGTAATCTTCCCACGTGGCATCTTCAGGTGGTAAATTGGACCACTGTATTAGCACTCGAACCACTGCAGCATTATTCCTTTTGATCAGTTGCCTTTGTAAAATGGCCACTGGTTTAACTAAAAATTGTCCATCTTCCCCAATAATAGGCAGTGTGGTCTGAACTACCACTCTCTCTCCCACCTTTTTCTTCAATAAGGAGACATGGAACACAGGATGAACCTTGGATTCAGGAGGAAGATCCAATCTGTAAGCTACCATGCCCACCCTAGCAAGGATTTTATAGGGCCCATAATATTTAGAACCCAGCTTTAGGTTTTTTCTCAAGGTAAGAGAAGTTTGCCTATAAGGCTGTAACTTCAAGTATACCATATCCCGCACTTGGAATTCTCGCTCAGTTCTCCTTTTGTCAGCATAATACTTCATTCTTTCCTGTGCCTTGTTGAGGTTGTCCTTCAATAATTGTTGCATCTGTTGCCTCCTCAAAATTGTATCCTCAGCAAATGGAACTACTGTTTCTAATAGAGGCCCTAGGGATAACTGAGGGGGAGAGTAACCATATAGAGCTTCAAAAGGTATGCAACATCGGCTGGTGTGGAAGTTGGTGTTGTACCACCATTCTGCTGCATCTAACCAATGTTCCCATTGAGATGGCCTACTAGATGTCATGCATCTAAGGTAATTTTCTAGGCATTTATTGACTCTCTCCGTCTGACCATCACTCTGGGGGTGATACGCAGTGTTGTAATGCAACTGTGTTCCCAAGAGTTTAAACAAGGACTGCCAAAAATTACTCAGGAATACCTTGTCTTCATCAGTGACTATGGACTCAGGAAGACCATGTAAACAATGTACCCTTCTCCAGAACACCTCTGCTACTGTTGCTGCTGTGTAGGGATGAGCAAGGGCCACAAAGTGGGCATATTTGGTCATTATGTCTACCACCACTAGGATCACTTCTTTATTGTGGGATTTTGGTAGTCCTTCTATAAAGTCCATGCTGATGTGGCTCTAGGCCTGATTGGGAATGGGTAGAGGTTGCAGCAACCCTGGATAGGCAATGTTCTCATCCTTGCTTCTATGGCAAACATCACAGCTGGCCACATAGTCATTGACCATCTGTTTCATTCTAGGCCAGTAGAAGACCTGAGATAGCCTTTTCAGAGTTCCTAATTGTCCTGAGTGTCCACCTACTGGGGAGTCATGGAAGGTGGAGATCAGCTGAGTTCTGAGGCTACCATTAGTTCCTATGTAGATTTTTCCTTTCTTCTGAGTATGCTTGAAGTATAGTGCCAAATGTTGGGTCCCTGGATTGTTACTGCTGCTTGGCTAATCACTTCTGAAGCTGTAGAGTCCCCTTCATAACTGTGAGTTATCTCCTGCACCCAAGAGGGAATGGAAACACTGATGGCCAATAATGTTCCTTGAATGGGAGTTTCTGAATCCTCATGTTGCCTGGATAGGGCATTAGCCACCCTATTTTCTGTTCCCTTTTTGTATTGCACTTCATAGTCTAACCCAAGCAATTTGGTTAACCCTTTTTGCTGTATAGCTGAGGTGACCCTTTGCTTTAATAGGTACTTCAAACTGTGGTGGTCAGTTCTAACCACAAAGTGTTTATACTGCAGGTAATGCCTTGATTTATCCACTACATTCAATAAAGCCATATACTCCTTCTCATAAATTGACTTGCCCCTATGCCTAGGAGACAAGACCTTGCTGAAATAGGCTATTGGTCGACCTTCTTGCATAAGAACAGCCCCAATGCCACTGTGACTGGCATCTGTTTCCACTATGAACTCTTTAGTGTAGTTTGGCAAGGCTAGCACTGGTGTAGAGGACATAGCCTCTTTAAGTGCTGCAAAGGCTAACGCAGCCTCTTCATTCCACTTAAAAGCATCCTTCTTAAGCAGGTCAGTCAAGGGCCTGCATATAACCCCATAATTGGCCACATATTTTCTGTAATACCCAGTTAATCCCAAGAATCCCCTGAGAGCTTTTACTGTATTTGGTCTGGGTCAGTCTAACATGGTTTGTATTTTGGAAGGGTCAGTAGATACTCCTTCTGCAGTTATAATATGGCCCAAGTATTCAACCTTGTTTCTTCCAAAGGAGCATTTAAATTTCTTAGCAAATAGGGAATGTTCCTTTAAGGTGTCAAAGACAGCCACCAGGTGAGTCACATGATCAAGTTCAGAGAGGCTATAAATAAGGATGTCATCAAAGAAGACTAACACAAATTTTCTTAGGAAAGGCTGAAAGACCTGGTTCATCAAAGCTTGGAAGGTGGTCGGGGCATTGGTCAAGCCAAATGGCATCACCTTGAACTCATAGTGGCCCAGGTGGGTTCTGAAGGTTGTTTTGTGCACATCCTCTAACTTCATTCTGATCTGATGGTATCCTGCTCGCAGGTCTATCTTGGAAAAGATCATAGATCCACTTAATTCATCCAAGAGGTCATCTACAATAGGTATAGGATATTTGTCTTTAACTGTGATGTCATTCAACCCCCTATAATCCACACAAAATATCCAAGTTCCATCCTTCTTCTTGACAAGTAGAGCTGGTGATGAGAATGGTGATTGACTGTGCTGAATTATTCCATTGTTGAGCATCTCCTTAACTTGCCTCTCCAGCTCATCCTTCTGATAGTAGTTGTATCTGTAAGGCCTTAGACTAACTGGCATGGCCCCAGGCTTGAGGGGAATGGTGTGATCTAGAGTCCTTATAGGAGGCAAGGTTTTAGGTTCAGCAAACACCTCAGAGTACTGTTGTAACACTTCTGAAATGGCTTCACTGATGGGCTCCTGTTCTTCTGCTCCAAGTGAATTCATCATGAACAGATGAGCTATCAAAGCTTGCCCTTTCTTCAACATTTTTCCCATGGTTCCACTAGATATCATACTTAGCTTACCCTCTTCAGTGATGCCATGCAGTACCAGTTTGTTGCTCTTCTTACCAATGGTAACACACATTTTCTCATGATCAAACTTGGTGGGATTATGCTTTTTCATCCAATCATTTCCCATTACCATGTCACAGCCCCCAAGTGGAATAATTAGCAAATCCTCTTGGAATGGTATACCTTGCATCTTCCATTGATAACCAGTGCAGATAGAAGTGCACATGACATAATTTCCATCAGCTACTGTGACTCTAACTGGAGGACAATGTTTAGCTTGGTAACCAGTTTCTTTAACTGTGGTAGCATCAATGAAGCTATGGGTACTGCCAGAATCAATTAACACTGTGAGCTTCCTGTTTCTTATGGTACCCCTGACCAAAATAGTGTTGACTCCCCTGTTGTCACCTGATAAAGCATTCATACACACAGCTTCCATCACTTCCTGCTCCAATTCCCCTTCAATCTCCAAGTCTGTGCTTGGCTGTTCTTCTGCTGCCTCATGGTTCTCAAGTTGGCCCTCTACTGTTCCTACCATGCAATTTAGCTGTTTCTTTTTACATTGATGACCAGGTAGGTACTTTTCCCCACACTTATAACACAAGTGGTTGCTCTTCCTGTATTCATAAACCTCGGGGCTAAGCCTGAAGGTGTTTGGCCTGGGTGGTGCTGTAGTGGACACCTTGGGGCCAATTGGAGAGTTAGCCACCAGGGAAGTTTTGGTCAGGGCCTTGGTTCTCTTGTGAGCAGCCTCTATAGCTTTCTCCTGCAATCTAGCTTGTTCCACAGCAAACCTCAAGGTCGTAGGCTTGAACAACTTTACCCCAAATCTAATTTCCTCCTTCAGAGCCCCAATGAAGCTAGAAATGAAGTGAGGTTCATCTAGATGAGGGTTCCTTATTAGCATTTGAGCCTTCAGATCTTCAAATTTTCCTAAGAAGTCATCAACTGATCCGACTTGACTTAGCTTGTTAAATTCCTCCACTATGTCACCCAACAATTCCTCTCCAAAGCGTATAAGCAGCTCCTCTTTAAATTCACCCCAGCTCACTACCCCTCTACTTAGTACTAAGGAGTCGTACCAAGTGTCAGCTAGCCCATTAAGATAGAGTGCAGCAGCCTCTACCTTCAGATTGTCAGGAATTCTATACAAATTGAAGTACCTTTCACATTTACGAATCCACACCTTTGGCTCATGACCCTCAAAATAAGGCAACTCCCACTTGGGAGTGGGGGTTTGCACAGCTGCCATAGGCCTGTTCTGCCTTAGCTCTTGGCCTGGCACAGGCAGAAGCCCATCTCCTTGAGGCCTGTCACCTTGAGCTCTTTGAGGAACTCGTTCCAAATTTGTTAATCGCTCCAGAATTAGTTCTAAAGTACCTTGTATCCCCGTTTGAGTATTGCGTAACTCCTCTTGGCTAATCAAAACTTCATTCAGAATTTCATCATGCCTCACTAGTTTATCATCTATAAACTTGAATCGTGTTCCCTCAGCCATTCCTTTTCACAGTCGCAGAATTGAGGCTCTGATACCAATTGTAATGAGCTAAACTCGATGCAAAGAAACTAAATAATAACAAAGGAATAAGAACATCTTTTTTGGGACAATTTTCTGTTTATTTGACAAAAAGGAAATTACTATTACAACTACTGAAATGAAAGAACACCTAATCAGACGCCATTGTTGCAGAACCTGAAGAAGAAAGAAGAAGAAGAAGAAGATCAGTGGGTGAAGAAAGAGAGAATGAGGAAGAGAGAAGGGAAAGATTCGATGAAAGAGGGAGAGGGTATTACTTCTGTTATGATGCCTCTGCTGCCCGTCTTCAGTTGGTTATAACAACCTGATGTCGACGTGGCATGATCTGGACCGTTGTACCTCATTAATTCGAAATCTAATCTCGTCCGTTCATTACAATTTTCAGTTACCCTCTCTTCCTAATTTCCGTTAGAACTTAAACCATTCCTTCATCTTCGAACCCCTATGACAACCATTTATTCAGGAACTTCTAAGGATCATGACACACTATCTGCCATGTATTGTTGGTCATGAGGACATTATATTCTTCAGCCATAGCTTTTCTCTAGTTAGGATCCTTATTAGCTTCCTTGAATGAAGTAGGCTCAGGAGGAATGGATGGGATGTCTTTCTTAGAGGTTTCCTGGCATAAGAGAGAAGGAAGAATCTGAGGCTTAAGGTTTCCTGTTTGAGAACGAGTAACCATATGATGAATTTTTGGAAGAGTAAAAATTGTGTGAGGAGAGTGACGTAATATCGGAGGAGATAATAGAGGGGAACGTATGGTGTGGGAAGTAGAATGATATGGAACATCAACGTTTGAAAAGGGATAAGGACTTACAAGTCTACTGTGTATAGGAGAAGTAGTAGACTGTATATTTTGAAATTCATAAGGAATAGTACGTAAGAATGAATTATATCTAATTGGAGACAAATATGAAGAAGTCAAAGCTGATGAGGAATCAACATTGAAAGGTGGATACAATTGTGAACAAGTAGGAGAAGTCCTAGAATCCAGTGGCGGTGAAACTTGAGAAATATTATGACGCAAATTAGTTGGAGATAAATTAGGAATCTAATTAGAAGGTGGAGAAATATTCTTAAGTAAATTAGTGGGAGATACATTAGGAATCTGATTAGAAGTAGGAGAAATATTGTCAAGAAGATTAGTTGGAGTTAAACTAGGAATTTGATTAGAAGTTGGAGTATTTTGCATACGAGATAAAGGGAGAGTCCTAGGGGGTGAAGAGATCGAATGAGATACATTGGGTAGCAGAGGTTGGAAGGTAAACTCTGTTGGAGATTTGAATAAAATATTTGAAACACAAGAAGAAGAAGTTGGTTGTAAAAGAGTAAGATACGGAAAGGATTCCTCGTCAAATCGAACATGTCGAGAAATGTAAACTTTATTTGTTAATGCATCAAGACACCGAAATCCTTTATAATTTATTGGATAACCAAGAAAAACACAATGCTTAGAACGAGGACTTAACTTGTTACAAGTTTAATCACTAAGATTCGGATAACATGAGCATCCAAATACACGTAAATGATCATAGGTAGCAGGCTTGCCACAGAGAACTTCAAATGGAGTTTTAAATTGAAGTTTAGAAGAGGGAAGTATATACAAGAGATGAACAGCAGTTTGAAGAGCTTCAACCCAAAATTTAGGAGGAAGAGAGGCCTGAAATAGAAGGGTACGGATCATATTTGCAATAGTGCGATGCATCCGTTCAGCCTTGCCATTTTGCTGATGCGTATATGGACATAAGATATGCAATGATATTCCATTTTCATCAAGAAAAACACGAAATAAAGAAAGTTTAACATATTCAGCACCGCTATTTTTGTGGAAAACTGAGTTGAGACATAAGAATAAAATGATTTAAATTTTAAAAAAGCTTCTGATTTACGTTTTAAAAGAAACACCCATAAAAATTTTGAATAATCATCAAGAAAGAGAATATAATAACGGAAGCCTGTAAAAGATGCTACGGGAGATGTCCATATATCACTATGTATCAACTCAAATGGGGAAGTCGTGAATGACTGAGATTCCACAAAAGATAATTTATTATGCTTGCCAAGCTGGCAAGCTTTACATAAGAAATCTAATTGTTTGAAACAACTACAAGAAACTTTATTTTCTCTAACTAATTTAGCAAGAATGGCAAAGCTTGGATGGCCTAATCGTTAATGCCAAAGATTTGGAGAACGTAGCACTGTTGCAAAAGCTCGATGAACCGCACCACAAGACAAGGAAGACAATGAATAAAGAGGGCCTTGGCTATTGCACCGTAGAAGAATTTTCTTCGTCTTGAGATCCTTAATAAAGAAACCAAAAGGATCAAATTCAATGGTACAATTATTATCAGTAGTAAATTTACGAACACTCAACAAATTACTTGAGAGATTAGGAACAATAAGAATATTTTTAAGAGAAAAAAGGGTAGAAGGAGTAAATATAGTACTATGACCAGTGTATGAAATGGGAACTTGAGTACCATTGCCTACAACAACTCGATCAGTACCGTTGTAAGGGAGAACCGAGGATACATTACCAGGATTTGGGGTCATGTGATAGGAGGCCCCAATATCAACATACCAGTTTGCATCGCTAGGCATGGCATAAGAATGAGTTGGAGATGATTGAAGATCAGAGATAAATGCTTTAGGACCAAGAGATGGACATTTACAAGCTGAATGATTATATTGAAAACAAAGTTGACATTGGACAGTAGCATGCATGTGGGAAGAGGGAAAAGAAGAATAAGGAGCAGGCCCGAGAATGGATGGAGATCAAGGGCAAGGAGAGAGATTTGGAGAAGGGGTAGAAAAATTCTTATAAAACTCGGGATTGTTATGACCCCTACCACGACCACCATTTGAGTTCCGACCCCCATTGTTGTGTCTACCACGACCACGACCACGACCATGAGGAGTAGAATGTTTCTTTGCAACAAAAGCAGTAGCAGATAAGTCACGATTAGTGGCAGAGAAATTAGAGAATTGAGCCTCATGCAAAAAGAGCAGAGAACGCGTCTCTATAAAATATGGAAGTGGGATTCTAGTAGAAATGGAAGTACTAACTGGCATGTAATCAGAAGGAAGGCCAGACAAAATTTGAAGAAGAAGATCCGTTTCTGAAATCGGATTACCAACGGAGTTTAGAGAATCTGCAATTATTTTAAGCCGATGCACATAGTCATTGATTGAAAGATCACCTTTCTTAAGGTTATGAAATTGAACCTTGAGTTGAAGAGTTCGAGAACTAACTTGGTCATGGAATAGACGCTTAATTTCAAGCCAATCTTCTCTAGAAGTTAGAGAATGATTGGGACGAAGAATAGCTTGAAGGATTTCTTGAGAAATGGTTGCTTGAATCCAGGACAAGACAATGGAATCAAGTTGAACCCATTGTTGGAAAGCAGGATTGAGAATGGAGTTACCATCTTCTGTAATAATGATAGAGGGTGGACAAGGAAAACTTCCATCAATGAAGCAATAAACGCCATGACTCTTGAAAACCGGCGAAAAGAGTTCCCGCCATAACATGTAATTAGTGTAGTCTAGTACAGTAGGAATTAAGTTTTTGATGTTAGACAAAAAAATAGCAGTGTTGGACGAGGGAGACAGAGAAGAATGATCAGTTTTGATTGGAGATGAAGTTGTTTTGATTGGAGATGAAGTTGTGGAAATTGAGGAAGAAGAAGAAGCCATCGACAAGAAAGAGACCTAAGCTCCTGATACCATGAAACAATGTTACGCTTGATGAGTACAAGTACAATTACAGTAGGATATTTATAATACAAACAAGCACAAGAATAGGACTGATCTATCATAAGATAAATACAAAAGATATACGCTAAATAAATATATTATCAATGGAATGTTATTATCACTGACAATGAATTTAAGAAAACTCAGTGCGATCAATCCAAAACTTTGGGACGTGAAAATCTCTTGTTTCATATGATTAATGGTGATGTTTTCGAATTTAGAGACTTGAAAAATCAAAAAATTGAAAGAGGAAAACAACAATTTCCTCCAAAGAGATTTGGACATGCTAAAGCCTTGTGTTCATGTGATGGTTTGGTTCTATTAAATTACATTTTTAAGAATAAGACATATGCTTTGTGGAATCCTTATACCAATGAATATGGAATATTTGAATGTCCATTATTTGGATGATTATCCACTTGCTAGTGGACTTTGCTATGACTCTAGTGTTGACGAGTACAAGGTTATATTGATCTATAAATCTTTTTATGCTATCGGTTATGTAAATAAGAATTACTGCAGGAAGAAAACAAGTGTCCCTAGTATAAAGTACAAGAACTTGATACAAGGTCAAGGGAGTGTTGTCCTGGGATTAGCGTTGATGGTTGTGTATTCTGGTCTCTGGATTAAGAAATTAACCAATTAGTACTTACAAATTCTACGACTATATACTTCGACGTGAAGTCAGATGAAGTAAAGGAGCTTCCTAAACCAAATTTTATAGGTGAAAATCAATTGTTTCGTTTGACTTCTTTGAAAGGCTGTGTTGGTTTATATGGTGGCCGCACCCATAGCGGCTATTCGGATATTTGGATCATGAAAAAAAGATCAATGGACATTTTTCATGGAAATTAGACCCTATAATTTGCGCTTTTGCTATGAATTTGTAGAGGATTATATAGTGTGCTTTTGGGCTGTACAAGAGATGGTAAAATTGTCTTTCAAGTAGAAAAAGGGGTTCAATATTTTGCTATTTGTGACCCTACTAAAGGATATATATTCTTTAGGACAGTTCACATATCTGATGATTCGAAACATTACAAAGTTCCTTTATTATGTTTAGAGAGTTTATATTTTCCAAAACCCAAGAGAATTGTATGGTCTTAAAAGAAAAGAGGGTGATTTTAGTGAGTCTTTTTGTTTTTATAGTTTTTTACTATTCCTTTTCTGATGATTCATATGGTTATATAAGTTGATTTTTTGTTCTTATTTATTTTAAAAACATCCATAATACTTTTTTGATAATATTGAGTACTCTTAAGTTCAAGCAGTTCACATGCTCAACTTATGAATGGAAAATTGGGATGTCGTTTATCTGCACTTATGCAGTGAAATATCAAATGAAAGCAATACTCCATAGTGGAAATTCATTAAAAGCACCAACAAAGGAATTTTGAGAGAGCGGCAAATGTTCCTTCATCATTAATCAGATGTATGAGGTTTGAGTCCTGAGTATGAAATCGCCTTTGTTAGGGAGCGTTTTACACCCACCCCCTCCCTCTCTTGCATCAATGTTGTATTTCACGGCGCGATTCTGAATTTAATCAGACCCAATGTGGGGAGCGAACACACGGTCAAAAAAGAAAAGGAAATTCATCAAAAGCTTTCATTGTCTTTTCACACTCCATTTTTTTTGTTTCTCTTCCGATGTCCGTATCCGCATTACGATTCAACTAAATCGATGGACAAATTTGGGGGATGTAAAATACTCCATAAAGAATAGTTTCATATCCGGAGCTTAAACTCGAGATCTTCAATTAAAGATAGAAAGATAATTTAACACTCCACCAAGCGTGTTACACTCCAATTCATTGGTCCAAGTTCTACAGCTATTATACTTCTTTTTTCTCTGTCAAATTTCTAAAATGGTGTTAAAATTAAAGCTTTTTCTCTTTTATTTCAGAACCAGCAGTAGTGTTGTTTCCTCTCTTTTGTGTTACTTCTTTTCATCATTTTCCTTGGAACAAGAGTATAACCATTTATAGTATGAAAATTTTCCTTTCTCCTAGAAATTTGAAATCTTTGGGAATTTTATTATAGTTTTTGTTCTTTTACTAAGTTTTTACTTTTTACGAGAAGAATTGTGAATTTGGTTTAATATTATCAGTTTTATGGTGTTACCAATTAAAAAAACATTTCACAAATGATAAGATTTAGTGTATTAATCCTCACTAAAAGTTTTTATTTAGAAGCAAATAAATCTGTATTTCATTCTTTTCACATTTTTGGTAGTAAAAAACAGATTATAATCACATTTTCAAGTATCGACAGGCTCAGATGGTTCGGACACGTACAAAAGAAAAAACCCAGATACTCTGGTAAGAAGGTGTGAGCGGCTGGCTTTGAAAGGAACGAGAAGAGGTAGAGGACGCCTAAGAAGTATTGGGGAGAGTTGATCAGACAGGATATGGCTGAAACTTCAGATTTCTGAGGACATGGCCCTTGATAGAAAGCTGTAAAAGTCGAGAATTAGGTTGTAGGTTAGGAGGTAGTTGAGTCTTTCCTTACTTTGTACGTTTGTGAGGATAGGGTTTATGTCAAAGTCAATTAGTGGCAATGTCGTATCTTACTACTCTTTCGTTTTCCATAGCGTCGGGTCTATGTGTTGTCTATCGCTTTTGTTTTGTATCTACTTTTTCATTTTCATGATATTATTTTTCATATGGTTTCTACTGATGGTACTGATATTATCACTTGTCATATTCCTGAGCCGAGTGTCTTTTGGAAACAATCTCTCTACTCCCTCGGAGTAGGAGTAAGGTCTGCTTCTCTACTCCCTCGGAATAGAAGGTCTGCGTACACATTACCCTCCCCAGACCGCACTAATAAAATTTTAATTGGTCGTTGGTTGTTGCACATGTAAACAACTGATAAACCACTTGAGGCCAAGTATGTGTTTGTGCCAATCTATTTCTTTTCGGTCTTTTCTATTTCTTCTTATAGACACCATATAATGTACTAAATAATGACAGAAAACATTAGTAAAATAATCCTTTAAAAATTGAAGGACAATATGTAATAAAATTCATTCGAGAAATCTGTTGGTCCTTGGTTATTATTCTGTATTTGTAAATAATAATTCTGGAAAAAATAAAACGTTAACGTATAAACGTAAATATAAATGAGACAGTAACTAATTCGAGCCCATTGAATTCACAGTGTTTCCTTAAGGAATTTAATCCCCTCCTAGTACCCAAGGTTATGGTTATTTCCTCCCATGATAGAACGAATTACACACTGGTGTAGCGGTACTTCAAACCCCAGTGTTTCAGCGAACACAAAGTTCGGCAGCAAATCACACTTAAGGATGCTTTGTTTGTAGTTAAAACAATGCAGAATAAGGGAGGAACACTCAGAAGTCGAATGGAAATTCTGAGAGGAAGGAATGCAATGTATAGACGATGTTGAATTCTTACTGAAGAGGATATGAGATTGCAATTCATTTTTTCAGTGTGTCTTTCTCCAACCGCTGTTGCTCATATTTATAGCAGCCAGTTTGTGAGAAATCCTCCCCCTC